>JAZKLR010000951.1:0-85338 GCA_037103525.1 Ganaspis brasiliensis
CAGTACGCGGGAGCAAAAATGCATTAAAACCCCTTTTGCGCGCGCTCGCTAAAAAACGATTCCCAACGGCCGCTGGTTATTGTTTCATGGTTTTTCTCTTCATATCTTAAAAGTTGAAGATTCAGGCTTTCATTTAAGCATTATTTGAAGTTTCAGTGACGTCACGTTTTTATGTTATTGTCCTTCAAAAAGTGCCAAAAACCGGGTTTTTTAACACTAACCCCGTTTTTCTCAAAATTGTGACGTGATGTAGAATTTTTGTTATCAGATTCTTAATCTACGGAAAAAATCCTATCAAAATCACTTAGAGTTTTTCTTGAAACAAAAAAAAAGTTCGTTTTTGTCGACCAGTGTAAGTTATTAAATTCAAGTTAAATATTTTTTATTACTTTGTTACTGTTATGTCATTAAATTAAAGTTTTTAAAAATGTTACTCCTTTATAAATATAACGAAGTGGTAAAAAATTAGCTTAAAAATTGTTGCGTGATATTAAATTTAAATTTACCATATTTTTTTAATGATTTTTAAGAAGGTGTTATTATTCTCCCTTATATTGGCAGCTTAAGATAAGCTTACACCTGAAAGTAATATAAAAAGTATTGTTTTTAATCTTATTGAATTACTTTCAGAAAATCACGTTTTTTGGAAATTTTTTATATCTACTTTAAATTTTTGCCTACTAAAACTTATTTAAAAATTAAATATAGCGATTTCAACGAAGAATCTGTAGTTTTACAAATATTGACTGCAAAATTACATATACACCACCTTCGTAATTTGTCGGACTAACCGACTGGAGTGGATTGAATAATATAACGCAATCAAAATTAGAATATCTTTTTCAAAGATTAAAATAAAGACTCTAGGGTTAAAAATTTGAAATACTTACAAATTTTGCTTCAGATGACCTACTATTATAAGTTTTTTTAATATTTCAAAGTGATTATATACACTGTAAAAAATTTCGGAATTTTCTCCGATGAATTAGTAGGAAATTATTCCGAAACTGGTAGGTAACACATGTTTCCGAATATTTTGTAGGAAAAATTTCCGAAAAGAGGAGGAAAAATACTTTATCCACAGAAAAACGGAAATTATTCCACAAACTTCGGAAAAATTTCCAATCAAAACGGATTTTTAGCCTATAGTAGTAGGAAATATTTCCGGATGGAGTCGGAAAAATACTTTTTTCCCATACAACCGGAAATTATTCCACAAACTTTGGAAAAATTTCCAAGCAAAACGGATTTTTAACCTACAGTAGTAGGAAATATTTCCGAATGGAATGGGAAAAATACATTTTCCACAAAAAACCGGAATTTATTCCTTATACTTCGGGAAAATTTCCAATCAAATGGGATTTTTATCCTATGGTAGTAGGAAATATTTCCGAATGGAGTCGGAATAATACTTTTCTCACATAAAACCGGAAATTATTCCACAAACTTCGGAAAAATTTCTAAACGAAACGGATTTTTAACCTATAGTAAAAGGAAATATTTCCGAATGCAGTCGGAAAAATACATTTTCCACAAAAAACCGGAAATTATTCCTCAAACTTCGGAAAAATTTCCAAACAAAACGGGTTTTTAACCTATAGTAAAAGGAAATATTTCCGAATGCAGTCGGAAAAATACATTTTCCACAAAAAACCGGAAATTATTCCTCAAACTTCGGAAAAATTTCCAAACAAAACGGGTTTTTAACCTATAGTAAAAGGAAATATTTCCGAATGCAGCCGGAAAAATACATTTTCCACAAAAAACCGGAAATTATTCCTCAAACTTCGGAAAAATTTCCAAACAAAACGGATTTTTAACCTATAGTAAAAGGAAATATTTCCGAATGCAGTCGGAAAAATACATTTTCCACAAAAAACCAGAAATTATTTCTCAAACTTCAGAAAAATTTCCAAACTAAACGGATTTTTAACTTGTGCATATTATATTGCTCAATCTAAGAAAATTTTATTTTGTACTCTCACTAAAAGAAACTCCTAGGTTTATTTTTTTAAAAATAAAAATCACTTAATTAGTTTCTCATAATTATTTTATTTATTATAATTATGAAAAATTTATTTATGTGAAGAACAAATGTTTTTTTGTACTCCTACTAAAAGGAACTCCTAGTTTCATTTTTTAAAAAATACAAATGACTTAATTAGTTTCTTCTAATTATTTTATTTATTATAATTATGAAAAATTTATTTATGTGAAGAACAAAAATTTTACTAAAAGATTGTTGATACAGAACTAATAGATCTTACATGTTTTTGTTATAAAAATTTTGTTTTACATATTTATTACTATTATATTTTAATATTTAATTCTTTTGTTTAATTTATAAAAAAAAATTGTTTTGGGCAATGTTTGCATTTTAAAAATATTACTTTTATTAATATAAATAAATGAAATTGTTTAAAACGTTAATCAATTTATTTGTATTCATTTTATTGAAGTTAATCAATTTGTTTGTATTCATTTTATTGATAATCTGTATCCGAGCCTGTATTCTTTTATCATTTTTAAATATCGTTTAATTATTGTTCTCAATTATTTTTCCTAATACATATAATTTAATTATAAACTATTTTGTTTGAAACTGTTAATATTGTTAAGAATATTTACTTATTTAATTTATTGGTAATTTAGTAACGATAAATAATTTTTTTACCAAATAAATTTAATCTTATGTTAATTTCAATCAGAAAAAAGTAAACATTGTTAGTAATGATTGTAATAAAATTTTAATATTAGAAATGTTTTCTATCTTTGAATGTTTCTTAATAATATAAACAGATATACAGATTATACAAAAAATGAAAATTTCTCAGAATATAAATTATCTTATTTCAAATAAATATTTTTAAATGTTATTTGGATAAGATTCTTAAAAATCTTCTCCAAAAAAATGTCTTAATCTTTAAAAAAATGGATACACAAAAAATTTGTCGAAAGGAATTTATTGCCATTCTCCTTTTGGTGAAAATATGTGTGAGTGTCACATGCCAGTAATGCTAACTAAACCATAGGACCAAAATTTATGAGAGTCTATTGTTGACGGGCGATGCCATTGCGGGGGTTCATCTGCACGTGGCGACCAAACGAAACTTGAGATCACCAAGTTCTTTGAAAAGAGAATTTCATAGCCAAGATGGCTCAATGGTTAGGTGCTCGTATCGTAATATGCGTATTTGCGTTTAGCGTTAGGGTTAGTGCGTTCGAATCTCAGTGTCGCTAGGATTTTTCAAAAATTTCGTATGTATGCGTTTAGTTGCGTTTAAGGTATAAATAAAATGTTAATTAATAATCAAATGTAATTTCAGCACAACACAACAATTGAATTAAATAAGTATGTAAAACAAACCCAAATCCCATACTGTAAAATATAAATTTCCTTAATGTTTTAAATCTGTTGATTTGATTTTTATTATTGAATAATCAATGGGATTTTTTTTATCAGGATAAACATATTTCTTTATTACAACTGTACATGTAATGTTTCATATATGAGTTGGGTCAGGCCATATAATAGTCAACCACCCACTTTGGTTAGAAACGAATTTTCGTTTGTTTATTAAACCCAACCCTTTTTTTCCGTGTACAAAATTTGAATAATTTCCGGTAATTTTGGAAAAAATTCCAACTTAATGTCAGGACAAATATCCGACGTATTCGGAAAAATGTCCAACTTCATATGCGGAAAAATTTCCGATAATTTCGGAAAAAATTCCTCTTCATCAGTTGGAAATAAAACCAATTTTTTTTTCGGAAAAATTTCCACCGTCTGGGGTTCCGTGCTGTCCGAATTTTTTCGGAAAAATTTCCGAAAAATTGTTTACAGTGTAAGTTTATAAGTATATTTTTATGCCAAAAGAACATGATTTTATTTTGTCCGACATATTGAATCCGCTATTTTGAATTTTCAGAAACTAACACCAGATTCGTAATCATCGACCCCGAAAACCCCCAAGTAGCCAGTTTCAACCGAATCCGATAAGTTTTTAATTTTTTTGTCCGCCATATTGGATCCGCCACTTTGAAAACCTCCGAGTAACCAGTTTTAATCGAATCCGATAAGTTTTTTGTTTTGTCCGACATATTGGATCCGCCATTTTGAATTTTCAAAAACCTGATGCTAGATTCGTAATCAGCGACCCGTGAAACCCCCAAGTGGCCAGTTTTAAGCGAACCTGATAAGTTTTTAATGTTTTGTCCGCCATATTTCCGAGGTGATCCTATAAATTTTGAAGGCAATATTAACATCTTGTCAACATGTACATTATTTTCAATTTCTTGATTATGTAAATGACCAATTAATCCTTTGTAAGTTTCACTTCTTAATTTTGTTTGAATTATTTTACAAAACTGTAACCTAACTTTTTCAACTTTGACATAATTATCAACTAACCATTGATGAAACAATCTTCCACCATATAAAAATTGATTGAAGGTATATGATCTCTTACTCCTATTTTATATTTTATATAAGCAGATCTGGACACAGTTTGATTTCTGGTTCGTTTGTCACTATCAGTACGAATCATATCGATACTATATCCCTTGCTTCCTAGAGGATAAAGTATAGGATATATCGCGGATTTAACATTTGGATCTAAATGACTAATCAATTGCAATTGTTTAATCAATTTATTATAAATCGTTACATAAGACTCTGGTATTAAACCTTTAGCCTTAATATTAAAAATAGCAGCAACTTCATTACACCTTTAAAAATTGTACCTTCCTTTATCCAATCCTTTTTTTAATGTAAACATTAGTTGTAATTTTGGAATTTCTTCATTATTTTTTTTTTTTGCTAACACAGTTTCCATTTCAATGATCTCAGACATCATCAAAAAAGACTTTGTATATGCGTTACAATCTCTCAATAAATTTTCAATACTAAATAATATATCCACATCAAAATAATCATGTTTGTTTAAGGGGAGGTTCCAGTGATTTTAAGCTTCTTTTCAAAGATTTTTTTTTATAGTAAAAAAAATATTTATTACATAATTTTTTTTTACAATAAAATACAACTCTTAAAGTAATTAAAAACATTTTTTTTTTAATGGAGTCTTAGACTCCTTAGACCTGGAGTCTCCTCTCTAAAAGTCTTTTACACTTTTTCTCTGCAACGGTTAATGTGAAATAAAAAAATTAAATAGTTTCTTAATCTGTACCATTTTGGCTATCGTGTAAACTAGGATAAAAAATATTTATTGAAAAGTAACCGAATGACAGACTTTTGAATTTTTTAACCATAATTTTGTAACTTAAATTTTTAATAACTTTCTTAAATATTAATGGAACTTAAAAATCCTAGTTTACACGAAAACTACACGTTCAAGGAACATGCTGTCCAAGTTTCAAGTTATTTCGATGAATAGTGTCAAAATAAGAGTGTAAACAAGATGAAGATATGCAGTTTCGAGAAAAACGCATTTAAAGTTTGAAGGACCAAATGTTCAAAAATTTAAATTAAAGTTTGGCAATATTTTTAAATAGTAAGGCACAATAAGAAAAAATTATATAAATAGTTATATACATATAACCCTTCAAATGTAACAATATACATTTGTTATAGTTTAAAAACTGCTCTTTCAAGCGGTGCACCAGAAAAACTTAATTTAAAAATTAAAATACTACCCGTGCAGAAAATTGTAATGGCGTTGTACAGTCCCAATCTAGCTTCCCTAGAAAATATACTGGCGCTAGACACTTTGACTATATAGCGTCTAGACAGAAATGTAACGTTCGTATATCTTATCGGCTAGATAGTGTGTTTAAATTGGCGCTATATAGTCGTACTAGATATCTCTAGAAAGGTAGAAAAATAATATCTATTTTCAATTGCAAATTCAGTTTGTTTAAACACACTTTTTCACATACGGTTAAACATTCACTAGACTTAAACAATTAAAACTATCTTATTTAAATAAAATCGCACAACAACTGGGATCGAACCCGGGACCCTTCAGACGCAAGTTGTACGCTAAACCCCGCAGCCACGCTCGCTTAGTTCAAAATATAAGAAACCCTATATTTGAATTACAGTTCAGTTAAGGGTAAGACCATTTACTTTTTTAAAAATTATTTTTTTTAATTGTAGGTATTAAAATTTGCCAATGCAATAGCAAATAAAAATTATTTTAAATTATATTTACTCAATGTCTTAATGACTCAAATATAACCCTTGAAGGAAAACTTCGTGGAACTAGCTAGCAGAGCTAGACTGCATGTAAATTTACATTGCAGCTAGCGCTGTTACATAGTTACACGAAATTTTCCTTCTAGGGAATAGCTACTAAAGTTAATGATCGGAAAAAAGTGTCCAACACATTTTTGTTAAATTAGCGTTTTCCTTGTTTTAAATCGTTATAAACATTAAATTTTATATGTAAAAAAAAATATTCGGATTTTGGACTTAGAAATTTTTACTTGACAATCGCATAGTACGATTTTCGAAAAAAAGCATTTTACACTTTTTTCAAATGCTTTTAAATGCAATTCAAAGCATTTTAAACAAAATATTCTTGAAACAAAACAAAAAATTCAAATTTGATTTAGAATTATTCTATGTAGAAAAAAAATTTCATGGAACTAGCTAGCAACGCTAGATACAATGTAAATTTGCATGCCGTCTAGCGCTACTAGCTAGTGCCACGAAATTTTTCTACTAGTTCAGCATGAACCTACTTAATAGTACAATCTTGAAAAAAATCACTTAATGTTTTATTGAAAGTGTTTTGAAATGTCATTAAAAGCATTTTGAATAAACTTTTTTTTGATTTTTTTTTTTAATTTGACTTAGAAATATTTTTGAGCAGGAAATATCGGCATAAGACTGAATTGAATATGTTTTCAGTACTGCGCCGGCATTGCCTTGCCAGAGTTTGGCTGAATAATGGCATGAGCCCTGAATCTGTACCGTGCCGTTAGTAAACATTACTATCGGCATCACTCAGGCATTTCCCATTGGGTTGAAGAAAATATAAACTGAAAGAGTTTCTAGCACCTAGATCACGCCAGTATAACAGTCCTATGAATGGGAATGCACGACATAACCTATATACTAGATTTATAAATATATCTTGTAAACAAGACAGAATCAAGACCGCCCCAGTCTAACTTTACAGTAATAGCAGCGCGTGACATAACCTGTATTAGATTTATTAGTGTATCTTAGAAACTAGATAGAATCCAGACCGCCCCAGTCTAGCTTTACTGTAAATAGCAGCGCGTGACAAAAACTATACTGGCAAAAAATCAATCTAGACTGCCATGACAATTTTCTACACGGGTACAGTTAGTTATAATTTATAAAAAAAGACAAATTTTCGAGGCGTTTTTTTACTTCAAATTATTTTTCCCGTTTTTTAGATAATTATACTAACCAAAAATAGACAAAAAATAATTTCGATTTTTGGAAAAAAAATCATTGGAACCTCCCCTTAATCTATAGCAAATTACTTCTTCTGGATCGAACAGGAATAATTGACCAAAAGATGGATCATTATCAATTCCAGGAAATAAGGAATTGTTGATTTGATAATAAATTCGACCTTGAATTTTATATCAAAATGGTCCCCGCCTTCTATTATTGAAAATAACTACATTGGCATTTTAAAAAGCAAAAGCAAATGAATTATTGTAAAGTCTCATATTATTCCTAAAATGTCCAGATTTCATAGAAATCCATCTAACAATTTTCTTAATTCATGGGGGTATTTTTCTGAAGGAAACGATACACCACCATGACTGCAACAATCATTGTAAGTTAATTTCTTTTGAACTTTTTCTTTCTCAAAATGTTTAGCTTTGCATTTTTTGCAAAAAAAAGACATTTTACCTAGATATTGTTCGTTATAACTTGAAACATGTATGCTATTAATATTTTTTTGTGCATAAGCAAAATCACGAATATCAACTTTATTTTCATTCTCATAAATGACTATTTTTTTACCTGTATGTTCCGAAACATCTATTTTTTCCTCATGGATTATGTTTCTTTTTAATTTTAATCTTTGACGATATTGTTTTTGATATTTTGCGTGACTTTTTTTCATTTTCTCATCACAAATCCTTACAACTTTCTCCTGCAAATGTTTTAAATATAGTATTTCATTATCTTTATCCTTAGCATGGCATATCTTCTGTTTCAATTTCAATCTTTGACGATAGTTTTTTTTTTATATTCTGCTCTACTTTTTTTAATTTTCTGATTACCCTGCCGGGAGGGAAAAGATAAAAATGGATAGAAATTATGGGATAGAAATTTTCTATCCCTCCCAAGTACATACTTTGAATCTTTTTTTTTAATCTTTTTTTATCCATGCCTATCCACAATGCCTATCCTTTTTTATCCATGGCGGATAGAAAGAGATTAGAATTTTTTATCTCTCTCAAGTACATACTTTGAATCTTGTTTTTAAATCCTTTTCTATCTATGCCTATCTCAATGCCTGCCTATCAATGTCTATCTCTTTCTATCCATCATGGATACAAAATGATAAAAAAATTTTATCCATTTTAATCCATATCAAAGCCTGAAATTGTTATCTTTTTCTATCCTTTTGAATCCACGCTTAATTAAATAATAAATAATTAAGTGTTTAATAATCTTATTGTATTGTATACATACTACTCTAATCCTACCTGTAACGCAACTAATACTGAAAAATCCGCAAGCACGAAGAATCGAACCCTAACCACGAGCGCAATAATACCTAAAACCCGGAGCTCTAGTCGGCTGAGCTAACTAAGGAAGTTAAGAGACCTCGGATACTTATGAATATGCTTCATAGCATGTGCCTCTATCTCTTTGAATCTTTACTTTTCTATCCTTTCTTATCCCTTATCTTACTTATATTTTTCTAATCTTATCTCTTTTTATATACATATGCACCTATATATGTATAAAGTAATTCAGTTTCTATCCATTTGAATTTTTTCCAAAAATATTCTTATCTATTTCTATCTATGATAAAAAAATTTCAATCAACTTAAATCTTTCTCAAAAATATTATTATCTCTTTTTATATTTTAATTTCTATCCATTTGAATCTTTCTAAAATAATCATATCTCTTTCTATCCACGCTATATTGTTTCAATTTTTATCCAATTGAATTTTTTTCAAAAATATTTCTATCTCTTTCTATTCACGGTATATATTTTTACAATTCCTATCCATTTCAATCTCTCCCAAAAATATTATAATCTTGTTCTATTCATAATGTATTGTTTCAATTTTTATCCATTTGATTCTTTCCAAAATATTCCTGTCTATTCCTATCCAGAGTAGAATAGATGTACCGTTTCTGCCAGTGTACCTTTAGTGGCCACTTTCAAATATATTTCTGTATATTATTTTTTTAAGATTTGAAATTATTGCATGTATTTCAAAATTCATTTAAATTTAATCAATTTTTAATGTTCGTAATTAATTATCTCTCTTTTTTAATTAAACAGATATATATATTTTTTTTCAAGTATGGCCACTAATATTACTAAGATGGCCAAAACCGGCACTTCTACCCTATATTGTTTTGGTTTCTATTCAATACTTAAATGAAGAAGGATCAAATGATATGTTGATTTATTTGGATGTAAAAAGGATGAAATAAACAAATTTGTTGTTATTCAGATTCAAAAGCTGATTGAAATGTATATACTCCTTCGTAATTTTAAATGGGATACAAAAAGGTTTAAGTGGGATTCAAAATGATTCATTCCGATATAAAAAGGATTGACTGAAACATATTGGTTGTTATTCAGATTTAGAAAGAATAAAAAATATTTAAACTGGATGAAGAGAAGATAAATTTGTATATAAATCCGGGATAAAAATGTATATACTGCTTCTTAGTTTTAATCAAGACAGAAAAAGATCAAGGTTGGATACAAAATTATTTATTTGGATAGGAAAAGAAGGGATTAAAAAAGATTGGTTGTTACTAAGATTTAAAAGGGATAAAAATAGGTTAAAATGAACAAAAAGAAGATAAATTTGGATAGAAGATTAGGGATAAAAATATATATACTGCTTCGTATTTTTAAATGGGACAGAAAAAGATTTAGGTGGTATTCAAAATGATTTACTTGGATATGAAAACTAGGAACTGAAAAAGATTGGTTGTTATTAAGCTTTGGAGAATATACAAAAAGTATATAGTGGATAAAGAGAAGATAAGTTTAGATAAAAAATCAGGGATAAAAATGGATATACTGATCTGTAGTTTTGAGAAGAATAATAAAAGATTTAGTTTGGATTTAAAATGATTTACTTGGATATGAAAAGAAGGGATTAAAAAAGATTGGTTGTAACTAAGATTCGAAAGGGATAAAAAAAGATTAAAAGAAATAAAAAGAAGATAAATTTAGATAGAAAATTATGGATAGAAATGGATATACTGCTTCTTAGTTTTTAACATTACAGAAAAAGATTAAGGTTGGATATAAAATTATTTATTTGGATAGGAAAAGAAGGGATTAAAAAAGATTGGTTGTTACTGAGATTTGAAAGGGATAAAAAAAGGTTAAAATGAATGAAAAGAAGATAAATTTGGATAGAAAATTAGGGATAAAAATGGATATACTGCTTCGTAGTTTTAAATGGGACAGAAAAAGATTTAGTTGGTATTCAAAATGATTTACTTGGATATGAAAACTAGGAATTGAAAAAGATTGGTTGTTATTCAGCTTTGGAGAATATACAAAAAGTATAAAGTGGATAAAGAGAAGATAAGTTTAGATAAAAAATCAGGGATAAAAATGGTTATACTGATCTGTAGTTTTGAGAAGAATAATAAAAGATTTAGTTTGGGTTCAAAATGATTTACTTGGATATGAAAAGAAGGGATTAAAAAAGATTGTTTGTTTTTCAAATTTGGAATCGATTCAAAAAGATTAAAATGGATAAGAAGAAGATAAACTTGGATAGAAAATTAGAGATTAAAGTGGATAGATTTTCTTAGGGATTAGAGATGGATAGAAATAGATTCAAATAGATAAAGTTGGATTGATTCGGATAAAATTTGCGGGATTAGAAAACATCGACATTGTGGTGGATAGAAATAGAGATTAAAATAGACTGGTGGGATTAAACAGAGGATAGGAAAAGATAGACGTGAATAGAAAAATATATACGAAATTTATCCTTCTTTATCTTAGGGATTAAAAAAGATTCGAATGGATAAAGTTTCTATCCCATTACTTCTAGCAAGGTAGGGGTGTTAAAAATTTTTGTCTGGCTCATTATTCTTTGTAATTTTTTATTCTTATCATCTTCTCCTACTTCTTTAAGATACTTTAACTGACTATCAACATTTTTCTTACTACAAACATAAAAATCTGGTTCCCTACTTACATCTATTATAAGTAACATTTCTCTTTCTTTCTGATCAATTACTATTTGTCGTTTGAATATAAGCCTTCGACGATATTTTGTTTGATATTCTGCACGAATTTTTTTACTTGTCTCATTACAATCGCTAGAAATGATTGTCAGAATTATTATCACTCTTTTTTATTTAACAGCACTTTCTATGTGGTTTTTTTTAGAAGAATTTAAATCTGTTTCACTACTTAAACATACGTCATCCATAACCCTAATAGCACCGACCGTTCCGTCAACGTGGCGGGAACGGTCCAGTGGGCCCTTTGGTACGTTCCACCGGACTGTTCCCAAAAGGGGACCAGACCGTTCCGGATTTCCCTAGGCCAGGAACGTTCTCTCGGAACGTTCCAGCACGTTATTTTAGGAACCTTAATACACATTCAAAAAATTAATAATGTTAATATCGTGCGCAGTAGTTTTCTATCGCATTTAGAGCTGCGCAGTTGATTTTAGTGATCACTGTTCTATAGAAGTAATCATATTAGCAATAATGAATAATAATAAAAAAAATTTCAGTTTTTTCCGCATAATTTTTCCGCAATCCGCACTGCGATTTTTCAAATGCGTATGAACGTTCCTAAAATAATCCGAAAATAATTTCACTAATGGCCTAGTGAAATCCGGAACAGTCTTGTCCCCTTCTGGGAACAGTCCAGTGGAACGTACCGAAGGGCCCACTGGACCGTTCCCGCCACGTTGACGGAACGGTCGGTGCTATTAGGGAACTGATATTTCTGTTTCTTTGTTATCAATTTTTTTTGTTTTACTTTCATCATTTCACTATATTCTTTCTGATATTCTGCTCTAGTTTTTCTACTTTTCTCATAAGAATTGCTAAAAAATATCTTCTTACTACTGTTGTCTCTAATATTATATAATTATTACCTTCTTTTACTACTTCAATAGAATTTGACGCATTTTCCAAATGTTTTTTCTTACAAACAATTAAATTTCTGTAAGCAAGTACATATATATACAAACTAGTCTATTAAGGCTTCGTGCATATTTTTGTATGCTACCTTTGTACTTATGTTCCATAAAGGGCTAAATAGCCCTAGGAACTTTATTATACTTAAATAAATAAATAAATAAATAAATTTCTGTCACTATTTACACTTTCCATATTTCTTATTTGTCTCTCTTTCCCATCTCTCCTTTTAACTTAGGTCTTTTACAATATATTTTTTCATATTTAGTAGGGGAGTGGGCCCCAAGTTGAACACCCGTTCGATTTATTACTGTAGAATCTAAACCAAATAAAATATATTAAAATGTTTTATACTGGATGAAAGTACAATTTATAAGGTAACTTATGGCAATAGGGATAAAATTTTATTTTGAACATAAACCTTTTTTAAAGCATTTTTTCTAATTGGTAAAATTTTCGGTCTAAAAAACAGTGGCCTTAAGATGGACACCTTCTTAAAAGTCTCTGAAAATTGTAGTAAATAAAAAATTAACATTGTGTAACAATTTTTAAACTAGTTTTTAATCATTTTACGGAATTTATCAAGAAATAAAATTTCTAGAAACTTCAAGTTAATAGCTTAACAGTAAAAAGTAGTAAAATATAAAAAAATATCGATATATCATATTCCCTAACAATAACATCACATTTTATGGTAGAAAATACAAAATTCTAATTAATTGTCTCAAAAAATTATTGAAAAAAGTGTTCAATCAAAAATATGCAAATAATTACATTGAGATTTAAGGCCTGTTCATCTTAGGGTACATGACACCATTTTTTAATCCCCAGTAAAAATATATATACTAAAACTGAATTAGTAAAATCATTTTAGGATATTATTATACAATAAATAAAGAATATTATAACGTTAAGTACTCATTCTAAATCATAAATTTAAATAACTTTACCAACTTGAGAAAAAACTGTTAAAAAATTTTTTTTAGACACAAAATTACGTGGTATGTGTAGAAGAAAAACCAACTGGTTTTTTTTCTTCAAATGTGCATCAAAACCTTCGTCTATACAAACAACAAAAATGACAGAAAGCATAAGGCGCTGTCACCTTAAACAAACATTTTATACTAAATGTCCATCTTGGGGGCCTATCCATCTTGGAACCCACTCTCCTACTGCTTTTTTTAGTTTTTTAGTCAGGAATATTAACAACTTTTTCTGATCTATTTTTGTATGTCATGAAGGACAACTACTATTTCCTTTCATTTCTGTAAAGCCGACATTAGTTTAATAATATAATTTTTTCTTCTGTGTCGCATCATTTACATTCCTCACATGTAAATTATTATTTTTTATTTATTCGATATTGCCAATTCTAAGTTTATACAATTTTGTATAAATAAACACATTTATACGAAATATACACATTTAGGTTTTGTTATTTTATTTCAAGAATCATTAAAAACTTTGAATTTTGTAATGTAGGATAATTGATTCAAAGAAACGAAAATTATATTATATGTATTAATTAGGATCCTGAATAATGAATATTATTTCACGATTCGACACATTTTTTTTTAATAGTTGAACCTCATATAATAAAATATATTACATTACTTTAAATTAGAATCAGAAATCTCGTTCTTTTGCTGTTGTTAACTTGAATTTTTTTGTGTTTTTTGTATCAAATGTTAAGTGTAGAAACCGTTTTACCTGAATAAAGAATGACCAGTTTAATGAAAAAAATAACCGGTTTCACTACCCAGTAATAAGGGGGTTATTGAGCAAGCATTTTCGCTAGTTGAGCAAGTTGCCTGCTCAATTGTCCGACAGAACATTTGGACAATTGAGGTGGTTGTTTAATCATTCAATGCATTATGCCTAATCATCCTAAAGTTATTTCGAGCTTAAAAGTGGAGAAAAGCAACTTAACTTTTGAGAAAACATTAAGAAACGTTAAATTATGGATCAATGCAAAAAACTGGATAATAAAAATACCTATATTAAGAATAAATAACATTTCAGAAAAGTCGTGATTTATTGACACACAGGGAGCAGAACACCTGACTAGCAGAATAGACGTAACCAATAAAAATCTCTCTACCGCGAGAGAATAAAATGTGATTGGCTACGTCTATTCTGCTAGTCAGGAGTTCTGCTCCCTGCGTGTCAATAAATCACGACTTTTCTGAAATGTTATTTATTCTTAATATACGTATTTTTATTATACAGTTTTTTGCATTTATCCATAATTTAACGTTTCTTAATGTTTTCTCAAAAGTTAAGTTGCTTTTCTCCAGTTTTAAGCTCGAAATACCTTTAGGATGATTAGACATAATCAATTGGATGATTGAGCAACCACCCCAATTGTCCAAATGTCCTGGTGGACAATTGAGCAGGCGGCTTGCTCAACTAGCCAAAATGCTTGCTCAATAACTCCCTTTTTACTGGGTAGTAAAACACAAACAGTTAAAATACATTTTAGCCTAAATAACCGGTTTAACTAACGAATGATAAAACCGATTATAAAACCGTATTTCGACCTTTTAAACTGAATAACCTTTTAACTTGAATAACCTTTTAACTTACATAAATTTTAAACATAAAAACCCTGAAAAACCTTTTAATCTAAATAACCTGAATTACATAAATAGCCGATTAACCTAAATAACCGGTTTAACCTAAATAACCTGAAAAACCGGTTTAACCGAAAAGCGAAAAACCGGAAAAAAACCGGTTTCCGCACAGGCCTAGTACTAATAATTGATTGGAAATCAATTTTATGAATTTTTAAATGTTTACTAACCTATATATTTAATTCGGGAATTATAATTAATAATATTCATGTAATTACCTTTATTATAATTTAAAATTTAACTTAAATTTGAAAATGATTTTGTAAAATTATTTCTGTACGTATTTTTGAATATGAAATATATTGACCGATAACTTCAGTAAGTATTCTTTTGCACGCAACTTTGAATAAGAATTATATTGCACTGAGAAACGAATAAGAATTTAAATACACCTTGAAGTTAATAAGGATTATTTTGCATTTGTTTTTCAATAAAAATTATATGAACAGGGAGCATCGAATGGATCTATTTTTGATAAAAGTTGCATTAACTGTTAAAACAAACGTCGCAAAAATCTTTCAAGAGGATCGTACAAACATTTTCATAAAATAAGAAGATTTGAAGATCTTTACAAAAAAATGTTCAAAAATAACATATTGAAAGTTTATTTTATATACTATTAGGCTTTTACTGCTCCAGTTTTTGTCACGTGGTCAATCAAAAAAACACCCTGTTCCATCTCACCTGGACGATTTCATCTCCCCCGAAATTGTTATTCCTTTAAAAATATATTTTTAATTTTAGAAAACATGTAATGTCTGACCAAATTAGTTTTATGTTTAACCAAGATATGGATAATTTAAATGAATTTAAATTATCTTATTTATAATCATAGACGATACATAATTTACTTATAATGAAATTTTACCAGTTGACAGTTGTCAATGCAACGGTTAACTTTGCTAAAAACCAATTTATTGAAAATGACAGTTTAAGGGTTTTCGGTATCCCTGAAAACGAATATAACGTCAAATTGAAATTTTGACAGCTAGCAGCTGTCAATTCAACTGTCAACTTTTCCAAAAAGCAATTTATTTTTATGAAAATGTTAGGATAAGAGTTTTCAGGGTCGTTGATAACAAATTTAATGTCAAATTAACATTTTGACAGTTGACAGCTGTCAATTCAACTGTCAACTTTCCCAAAAAGCAATTCATTTTTATGAGAATGACAGTCCAAGGGTTTCTAGGGACGCTAATAATGAATATAATGTTAAATTTACATTTTGACACTTGACAGCTGTCAACTTTACCTAAAAGCAATTTATTTTTAATAAATTGACAGGATACGGGTTTTCAGGGTCGCTGATAACAAATTTAATGTCAATATGACATTTTGTAACTTGATAAGGGGCCATATTTAAATTACGTAACGCTCTAGAGGGGGGGGGGGGGGTTCTGAAAAGTTGTTACACCTGTGTAAACTGTCAAATGTTTACATTATAAAAACTGTTACAGGGGGGAGGGGGGGTTTAAAAATTCCTGAAAAAGCGTTACGTAATTTAAGTATGGCCCCTAACTGTCAATTCAACTGTCAACTTTTCCAAAAAGCAATTTCTTTTTATGAAAATGTCAGTCTAACGGTTTTCGGCTTCAATAGTAACGTATTTAATGCTAAATTGACATTTTGATTGTTGACAGCTGTCAATTTAACTGTCAACATTGCCAAATAGCAATGTCATTTTCATAAACATAAATTGCTTTTTGGAAAAGTTGTCAGTTAAATTGTCAGCTGCCAACTGTAAAGATGTCAATTTGACATTATATTCGTTATCAGGGATATCGAAAATCCTTAGACTGTCATTTTCAATAAATTGGTTTTTAGCAAAGTTAACCGTTGCATTGACAACTGTCAACTGGCAAAATTTCATTATAAGTAAATTATGTATCTTTTATCCTATTCTAAAAAAGGCATGAAAGTAGGAGGAATCCATTTTAAGTCGAATATCGAAAATCTCGAAAAAACTCGAATGAAAGTTCAAGCATGGGAATAGAAAATTGTAATAGAAAGGCATTTCGAGTGCATATAAATCATAACAAGTAGATGGAGCTGTAGTCGAATAAAAGGTTTCTGCTTATGATTGGTTGGCACATTATATGACGTCATAATTCTGGGAGAATTTAAAAATATGCGATGTAATTTTCAAATTAATATAAGTTAAAGGAATATAAATAACATAAAGTTAATTGATTATTTTATATTTACAAAAAAATACACAGCTAAGTACCTAATAATTTTTAAATTATTTATAAATTTTAAAAAGAAAAATTTGAGTTAATTATTTATTTTTTTACAAAAAATTTTTCAATTTTCTAATTAAATCAATATTTAACTTTAAAAGAAATCAAGGTGTTAATTAAGTTAAATAAATTAATTATTTTCTATTTGTAAAAATTACCCAGTTAAGTAGTAATTTTAAAATTATTTATAAATTTAAAAAAAAAAAAAAATTAGAGTTAATTAATTAATTATATTTTTACAAACAAATGTTTTAATTTTAAAATTAAAAGAAAGAAATTAAAAGAAATCAAGGTGTTACCTAATTAATTAAAGTTAATAACTTATATATTTATAAACAAATACAAAGTTAAAGTAGGTACCTAATACAAAATTAAAATTATTTATAAATGTTAAAAAATAAAAATACAGTTAATTAGTTAGTTATTTTTTATTAACAAACAAATGCAAAGTTAATAATAATTTTTAAATTAATTTTTAACTTTGAAACAGAAAATTAGAGTTAATTAATTATTTTTTTACAAATGTAAACTTAACGTCATAATTCTGGGAAGATTTAAGAAACACATACGTAAGCGATTTAGTTTTGAAATTAAATAATATAAAATTTAAAAAGAAATTAAAGAGTTAATTAATTACTTTATTTTTACAAATACAAACTTGATGTCGTAATCATTTTAATTTATTTCTACATTTTAAAAAAGCAAATTAAAGAGTTACTTTATTAATTGTTTTTTTTACAAACAAATGTTAACTTGAATTTATGTGAATTTTAGGTCAATTATAGACTTTATATTGGTCAAATCGATTCGTTTTGAAATAAGGGATATAATTCTTTCATTTGTTAAGTTGTATTTTTACTGCGAAAGAAATTTTTGGCAAAAAACTATATTTTCTGGTGAAAAAAGGTGCTCAAAAAATTTGATTAGGTTTTTTCAAAAATCCCTGTGTCCAAATTTCGATATTTATTAGCTTAATTCGTAATCTAAATTTTCTTAAAATCAGTTTAGATTTTTTCGAGATATCCCCGCGACAAAAAGTGACCACACACTGCATCCGGACTTTTTCTTAAAAATGAAAATTTAGAATTTTTGAATAAATATAAATCGATTTAGACTATTTTTGAACAACCGAAAATCTTTAAGATCTTAAAGTTTCTTTTATGAGTAGGAAGTAAAAAGAAATAAATGTGTAGCGAAGGGTTAAAAACCTAAAAACTTTAAATAAATGTAAATGTAATTTATATTGCGGTAAATAATTAATAATTGAAGGAAATAATTGAAAAATGACGAAGGTCAGTTGAAAACAAAATTTGAAAAATGACTAGATTAATAGTCAACTGAAAAAAATAATTGAAAAAATTGAACTAGAAACATTTAATTTAAAGAAAATAATTGCAAATTGAAAAATTAAGAATATTTTATTATTATAATTATTACTATTATTATAGGAATAATTGTTAGAAATAACTGCCCCTTTTACAACTGGATTAAAAATCAAAACATAATAAAAATTAAAGAAAATAATTGAACAATTACATTAAAATTAAAGAAACTTAATGATAATCGAAAAAAATAATAGAAACAATGCGATCTTTTTTTTTAATATTAAAGCAAATAATTTGAAATTGAAAAGTGAAATTTAAATTTGTAAAAAAATAACTGAGAATTGAAGAGAATAGTTCTACAATTGAATAATTGAATTGAAAATTTAAAACAATTTTTATGAGTGAAAAAATAATTGAAAATTCAAGAAAATATTTGATAATTAAAAGAAAAATTACAATATGACGAAAATAATTACTATGAAAAAAAATAATTATCAAATGAAAAAAAAAATCAAAAAATGGTGAGAATAATCAGCATTCGAAAAAACAAAATTTTAATTAATAAATAATCATAAAATTGAAGGAGAATAATAAATTGTCAATTGGAAATGGAAGAATTGTATCGAAATTTCAAGAAAATAATTGATAAATGAGAAAATTGAAATTTTAAAAAAATTGTCGATAATTGAAAAAAAAATTACAAAATGATTAAAATAATTAAACATTAAAGAGAATAATTAATAAATGAGGAAAATAATTGACAATCCAAAGAAAAATTCGAAAACTGGCGAAAATAATCGACAACAGAACGAATTACTTTTAAAAAATTAAAGAATAATTATAAAATTTAAAGAGAGTAATCCCTGGCCAAAACTCTTTAAAATTATAGAGAAAATATAGATTTATTTATTAATGAAATTAAAATTATTTGATCTGATATTTAAAATTTTTAATTTTAAGGGGGAGGGGGTATGGTATTTAATTTTTTTTGGCAATTTTTGTTTTATTTTTTTAAGTGAATGCACAATATTTTAAGAATATTGTGTCCAAATTTTAAGTTGATCGGAGCAAAATTGTAGAAGTTACGAGTATTTGAGTGACCGTTCCTCGGAACCGTTTCTATGCCTTTCGTTCGCGTTCGTTGTTTTTTAGTATTTTAAATTGCAATGTATCTGGACGAAAGAACTTTACCCTATGGATCTGGCATTGACGATTCTGAGTGAGCTTTACAGAATTATTGAATTTTATTTTGAATTTCTTAGTGTGTAAAACTTTAAAGCTCTCTACTGAAAAGTGCCATTTTTTAAGTCGGTTCGCAACATAACTAAAAATCTACTGAACCAATCGTTTTTAAATTTTCCACAGTACTTCTTCGCATAATTCCCCAGGTAATGTCGAGGGTTTTTTGTTTTTTTAAATAATTGTTCATTTTACAATAACGAATATGTCGGTTTTTTGGTCGAAAATCGGTTTTTTGACTTCAAAGTGCTACCAAAAATTCAAAACTTAAAAAAAACAAAAACCCCCTCGATGTTACCTGGAAGAACATCTCCTTTAACAAATGCATTTTGATTTTTTTGTTTCTGATGATTCTGTTGCGAGTTACGCTGCGCACCGCAAGACAACTTTTTTTCGAAGCGCATCAGAAAATTTACATTCACTCGCTCAATTTTAAATACTTTTGAATGAGAATTTACCCAAAAATTGTTCGAATGTTGCTTTATTGTATGGAAATTGATTTAATAAACTGATACACTCTGCATCGCCAAAAACAATTCATAAAAACATGCCTTCTTTACCGTATTAAGCCCTAAGCAAATTGAATACGCGTACTGGACCAAAGCATGAGACAGAAAAGGACAGAAACAGTCTGTGACTACTTACCCCCCTTAATCAATTTAAAATGCATTTTTTAAAAAATATCTGATTTAAAACAAAAAATATCTTAGTTCAAAACTTCAGATGTAAATAGACAAAAATAAATGAAAGGAATGACAGAACGTGAGGATTATCATTATTATAGATTTGTAAAATATGAAAAAAATTGATTTTCGATAAAATACCCTGTTTGTTTATTAAAACCAATCAGGAATTTAAATAGTAATAAAATCTTGACCTTTTAATTATGATTCCTTCAAGAAAAAATTCCCTGACTTTTCAAGATGTTTTTAGAAAATCCCTGATTTTTTCCGGACTTTTCCCTGACCTGCGACCACCCTGTAATATATTTATACTTCTCAAAGTCTAAGATAACCTCCCGGTACTTCGTAGAATGAAACAATGCACTAATTTTGATTAATATTCTATTACCTAACAGTTTCAACCCACTTCGCCTTAAAATGTAAAAGAATTAGGCACTAATTTTTATTAATACTATAAGCAATTGAACGCTGTATTTGAAATAAATGCTTAACCATATTTTCCGTCATTACTTAAAAAAGTATACTTTGAATTTTCGCCCCAAGACAACGCGACCAGAATCTTGTGCGCAACTAATAAATGTTTTTAGAAATTGCAATATCTTTTAAATTAACAATTTCCAAACAATAAAATGTAGTTTCCAATCATTTCCAAACGATTTGGAAATCATTTGATTTCCATGATGCGATGTTGGTACTGTACTTTTTAAAATCACTATACTTTTTTAAGTTTGGATTTCCAATCAATCAATCAATTTAGTTTCCAATTATTTCAAAATAATTTTTAAATGATTCAAAAAAAAAAAAAAAAAATTGTAATTTTTATGGTGTAGTGCTAACTTTACAGAGGTAAACTTTTTAAGGTGATGTCAGATGCACAGGCAGATTAGAGGATCAGTGAAATAGAATAGACGAATCAGATAGTTGCACATTGAAAACCATTTTCTGATTGGTTTACTCTTTTCCCCTGATTCGCTAATCCTTCAAAACTGACTTTAACCTTAATGGACCTTTTCATTTAACTTTTCTGTCTTCTTCTAATGCATGTACCATTGCATAAGCTCGAGAAAGACAAGAACTAAAATGAAAAGGTCTATAGTAATATTAACACTTGATGACAATGGACAATATATAAATTTACCTGTCATCATAATAATAATAATATAACAAAATTTATTAATTTAAGCATTTATCCAATCAGATTTTAAATTAACAAAAATAGAAATAGGATATTGCATTCAAATCAACGATGACGGCCGCTGGCGGCCGTCTGAGGCGCTAGTGATTATAAATAAGATAATTTAAACTCGTTCTGAGCACAAATAAAGGCCTCGAGTCCAGAAAGAAATATCGTTTCACTGTAAAAGTTCGTTTTTACAACTTTGTTAAAAAAAAGTTATAAAAAATAAAAAAATTAAGAAAGTAGCTTCTTACACGTCTTAAGAATTTAATTATCTTTAAAATAAAAAAAATAATTGAAAATACCGTTAAGAATTGCAAGCTGTAGATAGTTTTGGACAGTAAGTTTTACGTTTGCCCCACTGTGACGTCGTTCGGCCGCTGTCGTCGTCCAACCCACTGTAAATCCTGGCTAAAAGAGAAAAAGAGGTCTCTGCTGATGACGAGGGAAAAATAAGGAAAAACCGCGCAAACACTTATTCTACAATTTCATTGGCTCGACCACCACACGTGAATATATAAACTAATAAATTCCGGGGACTGCGACGAAGCGAAAATCGGGCGCTAAATCAGGGTCGTAAAAGATAAAATGCACCTGAGCTGCACCGATCACTCACTTAAAATAATTACTCTTAAATACTTAATAAATGTATCTCTCAAACATAAATTAAGATTAACTCACTCTCTGTTTCCCCTCTAGATTCTACTTCCAACTAGTTCCTGGAACCGTCGCCTTGACGACGGCGTTCCTCTAGGAACTGCAGGATGGCCAAATCGACGACGTGCTGAGGAGAATTCCTCCATATCTCTGTTAACCTCGTCATTTTCTTTAACAGTGGGATTTTTGGCGGCCCGCCGGAACCGTCGCATCTTTTACTCGGGGCTCCTCTGCTACAAGGAGGTCTTCCGCCGGTATAACATACCCATCACTGGCTTCACTATTAGATCCACTCACAATTTAAGCGCTTCCAATTGTATGGCGGAGGCTTCCGAAACCACCACTGGTTCCTCACGGGCTTCTTGCTGTGGCTTCTTACGTCCTTCCTCTCTAGACAGACTCATCTCACTACGCGAGTCTTCCTCACGTCCGGCAATCGACGCATCACGTGATCGATAAGCTCGCTGGTATTGCCAGAGAATGTACTTTTCCGCACACCTGAGACAGCGGTTAATTTTGGCCTTCCTACTTTTGCAATTGTTGCAAACCACCCCGCCCCCCTCTGGGGATGCTGCCAATTTGGCCGAAGATGTCTACGGCACCAGCAATTGAAGCAACAACCCGTGAAAGGATTCAATAAAGGTACCGTGGGAATGAGCTTGAGGCCACCGAACCAGACCCCCTTGGTCTTAATGCGCAACGGCGAATGTCCTTTTCCGAGTTGCTGACACCCCGATGGTCCAGGCCAGGGATACACAGAAACCACAAGTGAACGCAGCCAAAACAAGTGCAGCGCAGCCACTAAATTTTTTTGGGAAAGTTTCTGCCTTTTTCTAAATCCATGACGAATTTCTATTGTTGAAAAGAGAGGGGATATTTTTTTTGCTGAGAACTCAGCATGCTATATAAAGGTGGTAAAGAGTTAGGACATAAAGATTTATGGAGGGTTAAGTTGACCTACTCCTGCCGCAGCCATTTGGTTGCGTTGGCTTCGTTTCGCAGCCTTTTGGTCACTCCTGGTCCAGGCACTGGCTGCGGTGATGCTAGACGATCAGGTGGTCCGGGGGCGTTGTAGGGTGCGGTGGGGTGCAAGAGATATATCTCTCGGACTAAGAAAGTCCTCCCTATTAAAATGGCTCCAGCGGATTCTCTCCACCGCTTCATCACGTTTCCTCTTTAACTCCGCTAGTAGGGCCTGCTTCCACCGGTCTCTCTTCTCAAGATGTCGATCGTGGTCGGCAACAACTTCACTGCTGTATGCATCCACTATCGAATAGTCCTCCTCAAAATGCAAACTCAAAAACTCGGAATCTTCGGTAGTGGATTTCGGACACTCCCGATTCTGTGCCTCCATGTTTCAACTTATCTCTTCCTCCATTGCCACATCCGACAGCGATTCCACCAGTAGTCCGCCGGTCGCCTCCTCTCTCCCCTCTTGAATCACTCTCATGGCTGCCTTATCAACCCCCTCACCTCTCTCTGCTGAATCCCCTTTACATTTCCGTTCTGATCTAACTCCTCTTTTCCTTTTTAACCCTCTTCTTCTTTCTTATCCAATTCTTTCGATACACCTCGACCACTGCTACCCTTTTCAACGCTATCTCTTTCCGGGTCCTTTCCTGGTTGAGATCAGGCTATGCAACATCCAACTAGGGAGGGAAAGTTGTGAGATACTACACTCTCCCTGCATCCCTTCCCCTTTGCTTTCTCAAACTCCGCAGTTCTGAAGCGCGAGTTCTGTGCGCCATTCTGAAAATCAATCTAAAATAAAAAAAAAAACCTATTAGTCACAAGATTTACTTTCTAGGAGACTGAACGTTTTTCAGTAATTTCGAATGGACCACCGTACTTTAGTGCCCGTTTCACCGAAAACTTTTTTACCGCGTTCAACAGTTTATGCGTCCGCCACAACACTCTATCCCCTACGTGAAATTCCGCCTTCCTTTTGTTTCGATTATAGTACTGCGTTTGCTTTTCTCTCTCTTTATCTATAAACCGCGCCACCAGATCCTTTAACACGTCTAATCTCTTTAACCGATCGTTCCAAACTTCCGGGTCAATTCTTTCCATGACTTTCCTTCCCTCGATTTCTTCCCGCAAACTCTTAACCGGTTTAAGATTCCGTTAATGATTAAGGAACGCCGGAGAGAATTTAGTCGTCGATTGAACAGCAATATTCATGGCATGTCGGTACTCATGAATATGCTTGTCCCACTCCCGGCGATCCTCCCCTATCAACGTATCTACCATCGTCTTAAACACTCGATTACTCAGTTCGACCGGATTGGCCTGCGGATGATAAGGTGGCGTAGTGAGATGCTGAACACTATAATCCACCAGGACTGGCTTTAGGTATTTGTTATCGAATTCCTTCCCATTATCAGTGAGCAAAAACTCAAGAGTTTCCCAACGGAAGAGAATTAACTCCTCAAACGCCATTGCAATAGACTTGCCACCTACAGATCTCAACTGCTTAACCTCCATGCACCGAGAAAACAAATCCTGAGAGACCACTAGGTAGCGACAGTGACTTTTGCTAGTAGGAAATTCCATGCAATTAGCTGCCAGTTAATTGTTAATTCACTATCCTCTGTCCCATAAGGTCTTGAGGACCTTACTGTGAGACCTTATGATATTGATATTGAGGACACGCTCGGACAAACTGCAAAACATCATTCCAGACTCCCTGCCAATAATATTCCTTCGCGACTCGAACATATGTCTTCTCGATCCCCAAGTGGACTGACGAAAACTCTAAATGCGCACTTTTGAGCACTCTTCACGATGCTCTAGTGAAACGACCAATTTTCACCCCTATTCATCTTCTACGATCGGCAACAGCGACGGAACTTCTCTAAAACGATATAAACTCCTCTCTAGAACTTTCCACCCGGGAAATCTATTAGGAAATCATAACACCAACTCACGTCTCCTAAGATACCAAGGATCAGAGATCGTTTCAAAGGCCGCAACCTCTTCGAACTCATTTTCGTACATCTTTGATAACGCGTTAGGAACATGATGATGTATTCGCCTCCGGTGAACAATCTCGAAATCCCACTGCGGCACCTCAAGCGCTCAAAGCGCCAAACGTCCAGTTAGCTTTTGTAAATTATGCAACCATCTGAGAGCACTATGGTCCGTAATCGCCGTAAATTTATACCCCTTAATATGTGGTTGCAATTTTTTAATTGACCACAGCAGCGCCAAACCCTCTTTTTCAGTGACACTATAATTTCTTTCGTGAACAGAAAGATTTTTACTCATAAACACAATCGGACGTTCACTGTTCTCCTCCTCCAGAGTCAACACCACGCCGATCGCATAACCACTCGCATCATACAAAATTGTAAATGTCTTCGAAAAATCTGGCCATGCCAAGAGTGGTGACGAAATCAATTTATTTTTCAGAGCTTGAAACGCTTCTTGCTGTTTCTCTCCCCACTCCCATGCTCGGAATTTTTGCAATAATCTCAAAAGGAGTATTTTTAACTCGCTGTTCCGCACTATGATCCGCAAATACCACACCTCCATGCCTTCAAATCGACGGAGCTGTTTCATGTTTGTTGGTGCCGGATAATCAAAACTGGTGCGATTTTCTCAGGATACGGTCCTAAGCCTTGGTTATCGAGTACATAACCTAATTACGATACTCTCGAACACCCAAACTCGCACTTTTCCGGATTTACTACGAACCCAGCCTCCGCCAATGTCTTGAGCACTATCTCTAACCACTCTAAATGTTTGTCATAATCATTTGTAACAATAATGATGTCTTCTAGATATTTAAACACATAAGACTAGAATTCCGGTCCAAACAACGAATCGATCAATCTCTGGAATGTCATCGGGGCATTTTACAGATTTTGAGACAGTGGGACACTTCCCCCAACTTCAACTTTTTCACACCGAATTTGTTCAGGCTGAACCACTCGTGTTACGATCCAGAGAAACAAAATGAATAAATATGCTTAGTATACAGGCAAATTTGTTTCTTAAATCTTATTTTTTTCAAGCACAGCTTAATAGAAACGCGTAAAACTGTGTCAATGGACCGTGAGATACAGCACCTACCTTTACGTTATGATCTGGCCGAGAAGAATCGAATGAGTTTCAAGTCACGAAATGCTTATGAAAATAGAAATAACTAAAAAGATTAAATTTAGTTGTGTATATGTTCAGTCTTAATAAGGCCAAATATTTTTATTTAATAATTAATATAGGAGGTCGTAAATAACAACTGATCATTGTTCTTAAAAATCATTCGAAACTTGAACACGTAATTTACTTCTGCTTGCATAGCAATAAAACAATCGTACTCATGTAACAAACAATTGTAACAAAAAGAGTCAGATTTGGAATTGGTAAAATATTTTTAAAATTAGAAAAGGACCCTTTGCCTATCACAGTCCTTGACAAACTTCTCTCATTTGAATGTAAGACATAAGCAGAGACCGAGTCATGATAATTGATATTTGAGTACTTTGTGTGGCGTTTTGCTTTTCCTCTTCCGCACCATTCGTAACGAAGAAGTGAAGGATCGAAAGAGCTATGTATGCATGCGGGCTGCTGCGAGTCGCTGCTTGCCGGGCGAGAGTTGTCTCGAACATATTGTTACGCACAATCACGGAAACCTTATCAACCGTCATGGACCCCTATTTCTTTCTCCGTCTAACTCACAGAAAGCAATGCAATGAACAACCACATGTTCGACAATAAGACGAAGCACTTGGCCTACCCCAACAAGTCTATGCTTGACAGATTAAGAAAGTAATCAATTTTACTTTTCGATAAAAGATCTTTAAAACGAATTATGGTTGTTGCCATAATTACGGTAATAATTTAATTAATTGTCTGATTGAGTGTCGCAATTAATGCGACAATTAATGCATTCTTTCTAATGTGTATAACAACGTGATTTTTAAATATCTAACTTCCAAGGTTGTTACTCTTCTTATGAAAACACAACCCATAACAAAACGAAAGAATTTATCTGTGGGAAAGAAGAATAATACTGGTCACATAGATTTGTTTGAGATGGTGCTGTTGTATTATCACTCTTGGCGGCGACAGAAAAAGCAAGATCGCACGTTCTGTGAGTTCCCATTTTCCCACATTCAATTGTCTCCTGATTTATTCTAACCCAATAAAAATTAACCTTATGCCATGTCTCCACTTATTCCAAGGGCACCTTAGCAATCTCGCAGATGAAAATTTTGCAGTTCTTGAACGACGCGATCTTGCTCGGACGTGAACTCTCCCCCGTCTTGCGGATACTTGAAGTAGACTGCGAACATATGCGGAAGAGTAGAAATTGTCATTAAATATTGTACAAATTACTTTAAAATTTCCGTAATGTAAAGCAATTAGTAACATTCAAGACAGACGTTAAAGTTATGTTTTTTTTTGCAAAACTCGAAAGAACAAATTCGGAATTCGGCAGTTCTTGGATCGACGCGAACTTGGCTCGGCAGAAAACTCTGATCCGTCTCGCGTTAAATTTGTTGGAAATCGGTAGGGACTCTAAATTACTTTTCAAATTTTAGAATCACGCGAAAAGGTGTGTGATTTGGAGAAAACCAATTTTTTCGAATTGAACAAAAGGATTCAGGGTTAAGAAATTTAAGACGATAATTGTGAATTTCTTACCTAGTGATAGAATCAAAGTTTAGAGCACGCCCGTTTGGGAGAAGTCAAGACTTCCCAATCTGTCTCATGACGGTAGAATTAAGGACAAATTAAAAAGGTTGATAAATCTCAATTATCATTATCATTGTTATTGAGTAAGTAAAATTCAAGAAAACGTATCGTATCGAACATTTATTTCTTGTACTAAAAGATTTTTGTAATGGAGAAAACAGGGGGTTTTCAGAATATATTGTATGAATTTTTAAGATAAAGATTACTTGAGTTTTTCTTGAATATTTCGTAACCAACAATAAATTCCTACTTTTTGGGCAATTAATTCCAAAAGATTGAGTAGGGCGAATCCCGCAATAAAAATAAACACAAGTTCTTACTTGTGTCAACGTGGTTCCGAAGAGAGAAGGTAAAGATTAGAGTTTAAATTCCACTACCCATGATGAAGATTAACGTGACAGGTGATAACAGGGTGGGAAAAAATAAATAAAAATTTTGTCCTAACGTAACACTCGCTCTGCTGGCTGTTCTTCTACACCCTCCTTACCTACTGTCCCACTTATATCTCCATGTCCCAATTGAATTACCCCTTCTTTTGCCTCTTGATTCACTTTTCCTGAATAATTCCCTGCAAGGATTAAGCTGAGGACAATTTCAGAATCTTTATCCTCTACCTCTATTGTCCCACCGATGAGGGCCCTGAGGGAAATGGTTGGTCGCTCCCCCCCTGCCATGTTTCCCCATATCCTTTTTAACTGGCACCAGTTAGCCCCCTCGGAACATATGGCCTTGGTACCGGTGGACGTCCCCCTCCTAAGGGACGGTTCTGAAATGGTTGTCCCAGATTCCTTATCCCAATTTTAGATGGAACAGACGGAGTTGTAGCCACCATCTGTGCGTACGTAACCGATGTCAGTACCACCGGCAACCGTTGAACAGCAGCAATGGGTGCAGTCCCATCTGTCCCCAGGTCCATTTTCCCCTGAGTTGTCACACTCCCCACTTTTCCTTTATCTGGCCTAGCCTGGTTCCCCTTTTTATTATTTTTGTTTGGTTTACGCTTTGGGACAGGTGGGACAGTTCCACTTTCCTCCACACTATAGTTGGATCCCGAAACCCCCAACAGAGTATGCACTTTAGCCCCTCTCGTTGTACCCCTCGGATCTGCGGCCGGAATTCGTATCATGCCCCGGGCAAAAATTCGCGTTAGAACAACTTTTTTGAATGAATTCTACGATCTCAAATCTCTGCGCACGAGGCGGAACCGGCGGCTTGCATTCTTCCGCGGGATGCGTTTCTTCGTTTCTTTTTCCGATCGCTCGAGTTTCAGCAGAATCCCCACAAGAGATACCAATTGTAATGTCTGACCAAGTTAGTTTTGTGTTTAACTAAGGTATGGATATATCATTATTTCCTCCCATTTTTTTACCATATCGTTTCCTTGAAATCTAGCACCAAAGGGAGATTCCGCCGGTAGCGAAATGCCTCGTCGAGAGCTCGGAAAGAACAACACCCCGGAAAACTTGCAAAATTGGAACTTACCAACTTAAGATACCCTCGAAACTTCACCACCTGGAACCGAGAAGTCCTGGGATAAGGTCGGGAAATTGTCCACCAGAAATTAAGACACAAAAAGGGGTACACTTTAACTATAGTTTTAATTTCACACTCGGGGAACTCCGACACAGATTTTACATAAATACAGTTTTCTTATAAGTCTCTTCTCAAATCGTCTTTCACACCCTGGTGAAGGAATAGTATATTGTGCACCGAGACGCAAAACGCACGTTTCTTGTCCGAGCTATGTTTGCAGTACGAGGCGAAGCCGAGTACTGTAAAAAAGCGAGGATGAGAAATGCGTTTTGAGTCGAGGTCCACACGATGTTTTATGTAAGTGGAGTACGTTTTTCTCGGTTTTTTGGCGAGTTTTTGAGACTTAAAGCAGACCATGCGTCAGGCAGTAGTCGGGCAGTACGTCCAAAGTCTCCTTTACCGGCCGTGCCCGGCAAAACTAGTGGCTAACGTAATGGTCTGCTTTGGGTCTCAAAAGCGCGCCAAGAAAACGAACAAAACGTGCTCCGCTTACATAAAACTCGTTCCATAATTAAAACTAAAAAGTAGAAAAATAGAAGAATAGAAAAATCAATAATCGCACGACAACCAAAGCATGTGCTCTGTCTCACATACCCGACGAATCTCTCTCACATCGAGCGGTCAATCGAGCCGATGCAAGAATCGTAAAGGAGTGGGGGCTCCGCCCTTTTCGTGTTGGTCTCTCTCTCGCTTGCACGTGGTTAGGCCGCTGTCTTCGTCCAACCCACCATAAATCCTGGCTGAAACAAAAAAAGGGCTCTGCTGCTGACGAGGGAAAATAAGGAAAAACCGCGCCAACACTTTGTCCGCAATTACATTCTCTCGACCACTCCACGTGAATATATAAACCATAGAGATATAAGAATAGAGTGCGCGAGTCATACAATTTCCCATGCGAGGCAGCGTCAGCTCGATAAAAAGAGATAACCTCTGTTCTATTGACCCCCTGTCGCAGCTTGTCTAACCCATGCTTCATGTGAGTAAGACAAGCGTCAGTTGTCAAATTGTCAATTTGACATTATATTCGTAATCAGCGACCCCGAAAACCTTTATACTGTCATTTTCGTCAAAATTAATTACTTTTTACAAAAATTGACAACTGAATTGGCAGCTGTCAATTGTCAAATTGTCAATTTGACATTATATTCGTAATCAGCGACCCCAAAAACCCTTATAAACATGTGTAACTTATTTATAATTATTGTTACTACTTAGGAAACACAAGTTATTTTTTTTTATGTTTGAGGTGCCATCTAGGATACGCCATTTTGAATTTTTTAATTTTGGTACCAGATTTGTATTAAGTAGTTCAAAAACTTTTAAATTCTGTGTCCCAAATTTTTTTTTTGACTTTGATGTCCTTCTGGGAGCTAACTGATTTTTTTTCACGATTTCTGAGATTTGCATAAACATTTGGTTATTTATTTATAATAAAATAATTTTTTTTTTATTACTTGTATTTTTTTCTAGATACAAGCATTCATACTGAAGAAAATAAGCTAAACCGCATTAAAAAATATTGATATTCAAGAAAGTTACAGGCGTTTTTGCAAGTGGGACATATACGTCCCGCAGGCGTTAAAGGGTTAATAAATATATCTCACAAACATAAAATAAGATTATAGGTGGTGACCTGCTTCGTCACAAACATTGAAAAGAAAAGTAAACTGTTTTACGTGCTAATGTGCAAAGGTTAATATTAAAATGTTTGATAAGAATTGAAATTTTTTAACAAATTCCTTAGAATTCCCCTAACGTTAGGGGAAAAGGTTCGGTTGTGGGCATGGTTTGGTTGTGGGCACCCCTGCAAAACATTAGACAGAAAAGATATTTGTCAAATGTGACAAATGTCAAGTGTGTGGTATAACCGCACGTAGTTTTATGAGAGAATACAAAATTGAACGGACACCTGTGCTTTTTACTGCAAAGAAATTAATTATTTACACGTTGAAATTAGAATAAACGTTTTTTTAAATATTTTTAAAAGTAGCACAAATCAAAGTGAATTAATCAAAAAGTATATATCTAATGCATATTTACACAGTAAATATAATATATTTTGTAATCCAATACTGAGTATCACAACAATGTTTACAACCAAAATTTTTTTCATGACGTTTTAACGTGATTGCAAACCCTGCTAGAAGTAATGGGATAGAAACTTTATGCATTCGAATCTTTTTTAATCCCTAAGATAAAGAAGGATAAATTTCGTATATATTTTTCTATTCACGTCTATCTTTTCCTATCCTCTGTTTAATCCCACCAGTCTATTTTAATCTCTATTTCTATCCACCACAATGTCGATGTTTTCTAATCCTGCAAATTTTATCCGAATCAATCCCAACTTTATCTATTTGAATCTATTTCTATCCATCTCTAATCCCTAAGAAAATCTATCCACTTTAATCTCTAATTTTCTATCCAAGTTTATCTTCTTCTTATCCATTTTAATCTTTTTGAATCGATTCCAAATTTGAAAAACAAACAATCTTTTTTAATCCCTTCTTTTCATATCCAAGTAAATCATTTTGAACCCAAACTAAATCTTTTATTATTCTTCTCAAAACTACAGATCAGTATAACCATTTTTATCCCTGATTTTTTATCTAAACTTATCTTCTCTTTATCCACTTTATACTTTTTGTATATTCTCCAAAGCTGAATAACAACCAATCTTTTTCAATTCCTAGTTTTCATATCCAAGTAAATCATTTTGAATACCAACTAAATCTTTTTCTGTCCCATTTAAAACTACGAAGCAGTATATCCATTTTTATCCCTAATTTTCTATCCAAATTTATCTTCTTTTCATTCATTTTAACCTTTTTTTATCCCTTTCAAATCTCAGTAACAACCAATCTTTTTTAATCCCTTCTTTTCCTATCCAAATAAATAATTTTATATCCAACCTTAATCTTTTTCTGTAATGTTAAAAACTAAGAAGCAGTATATCCATTTCTATCCATAATTTTCTATCTAAATTTATCTTCTTTTTATTTCTTTTAATCTTTTTTTATCCCTTTCGAATCTTAGTTACAACCAATCTTTTTTAATCCCTTCTTTTCATATCCAAGTAAATCATTTTAAATCCAAACTAAATCTTTTATTATTCTTCTCAAAACTACAGATCAGTATATCCATTTTTATCCCTGATTTTTTACCTAAACTTATCTTCTCTTTATCCACTATATACTTTTTGTATATTCTCCAAAGCTTAATAACAACCAATCTTTTTCAGTTCCTAGTTTTCATATCCAAGTAAATCATTTTGAATACCACCTAAATCTTTTTCTGTCCCATTTAAAAATACGAAGCAGTATATATATTTTTATCCCTAATCTTCTATCCAAATTTATCTTCTTTTTGTTCATTTTAACCTATTTTTATCCCTTTTAAATCTTAGTAACAACCAATCTTTTTTAATCCCTTCTTTTCCTATCCAAATAAATAATTTTGTATCCAACCTTGATCTTTTTCTGTCTTGATTAAAACTAAGAAGCAGTATATACATTTTTATCCCGGATTTATATACAAATTTATCTTCTCTTCATCCAGTTTAAATATTTTTTATTCTTTCTAAATCTGAATAACAACCAATATGTTTCAGTCAATCCTTTTTTTATCGGAATGAATCATTTTGAATCCCACTTAAACCTTTTTGTATCCCATTTAAAATTACGAAGGAGTATATACATTTCAATCAGCTTTTGAATCTGAATAACAACAAATTTGTTTATTTCATCCTTTTTACATCCAAATAAATCAACATATCGTCGGGGCTAGTGCAATACCGCGAATCTACATATTTCCATAAGAGTTATTTTTAGTGCAATTTGCCATGCAACAAAGTCTTTATGGAAATATGTAGATTCGCGGTATTGCACTAGCCCCGACGATATCATTTGATCCTTCTTCATTTAAGTATTGAATAGAAACCAAAACAATATAGGGTAGAAGTGCCGGTTTTGGCCATCTTAGTAATATTAGTGGCCATACTTGAAAAAAAAAATATATATCTGTTTAATTAAAAAAGAGAGATAATTAATTACGAACATTAAAAATTGATTAAATTTAAATGAATTTTGAAATACATGCAATAATTTCAAATCTTAAAAAAATAATATACAGAAATATATTTGAAAGTGGCCACTAAAGGTACACTGGCAGAAACGGTACATCTATTCTACTCTGGATAGGAATAGACAGGAATATTTTGGAAAGAATGAAATGGATAAAAATTGAAACAATACATTATGAATAGAACAAGATTATAATATTTTTGGGAGAATATAATATTTTTTTTTTTTAGAAAGATTCAAATGGATAGAAATTAAAATATAAAAAGAGATAATAATATTTTTGAGAAAGATTTAAGTTGATTGAAATTTTTTTATCATAGATAGAAATAGATAAGAATATTTTTGGAAAAAATTCAAATGGATAGAAACTGAATTACTTTATACATATATAGGTGCATATGTATATAAAAAGAGATAAGATTAGAAAAATATAAGTAAGATAAGGGATAAGAAAGGATAGAAAAGTAAAGATTCAAAGAGATAGAGGCACATGCTATGAAGCATATTCATAAGTATCCGAGGTCTCTTAACTTCCTTAGTTAGCTCAGCCGACTAGAGCTCCGGGTTTTAGGTATTATTGCGCTCGTGGTTAGGGTTCGATTCTTCGTGCTTGCGGATTTTTCAGTATTAGTTGCGTTACAGGTAGGATTAGAGTAGTATGTATACAATACAATAAGATTATTAAACACTTAATTATTTATTATTTAATTAAGCGTGGATTCAAAAGGATAGAAAAAGATAACAATTTCAGGCTTTGATATGGATTAAAATGGATAAAATTTTTTTATCATTTTGTATCCATGATGGATAGAAAGAGATAGACATTGATAGGCAGGCATTGAGATAGGCATAGATAGAAAAGGATTTAAAAACAAGATTCAAAGTATGTACTTGAGAGAGATAAAAAATTCTAATCTCTTTCTATCCGCCATGGATAAAAAAGGATAGGCATTGTGGATAGGCATGGATAAAAAAAGATTAAAAAAAAAGATTCAAAGTATGTACTTGGAAGGGATAGAAAATTTCTATCCCATAATTTCTATCCATTTTTATCTTTTCCCTCCCGGCAGGAAAGTTCGGTTGTGGGCACTCAAATTGGTTCGGTTGTGGGTACCACTATGTTTTTTAGATAAATCGCGAATTATCGTATTGGATGAAATCATAAGTAATTTCTTACAACTATTAATAGTGTTTCACGAATTGTAAGGGTTTCCAGTTATTCCTGGGAGTGATCTAGGGACAAAACTCTTATAACGAGACTTTAGCGTCCGTCGTGTAATGACAATAGTTGTGCATTTTGGGTTCTTTGCGTGAAAGAGGGAGACAATGAGAGACAAAGATAGTCGGTATATCGATGTGAAGTGGAAGTGGAGTAAAAGTGAAATGGAAATGAAGTGTAATTGAAGTGTAAGAGAAGTGTTTTTAAAGTGAAATTAAAAAGGAAGTATAGAAGTAAAGTGGATATACAGCGGAATTAAAGTAGATGTGAAGTGGAAGTGAAATGAAAGTGAAGTGGAAGTAAAGTAAATGTGAAGTGGAAGTAAAGTAAAAGTGAATTGTATTGAAGGAGGACTGAAGTGGATGTGAAAAGTTTTATCTTATGCTGTAATTTTGCTCCTGAAAGCCTTTAAAATAAATCAGTTTTAGTTTTAAAATTAAACTTAAAATAATTGAAATAATTTCTTGTATAATCATATAATTAATAATTAAATTTATAATTTTTCATATTTGAGGTGTTTTAAGTTTATTTTTCCCCATTTTTAGCAAATTTTTTAAGGGTGCCCACAACCGAACCAAAATTTTATTTTTGCAAAAAATGACCACTTTATTAAATTTATAAAAATAATTTTTCTATTCAACGGAATCAATTTAGTTTCTTTGCCAGAAGTTAGCTAAGGTCTCTAGCTTTCCATACATATGTTAATGTCTGTGTCATATTTATTGGGCACAAGTTATGGGTCAAAAACAAAAGGGATACCCACAACCGAGCCTATTCTACTACTTTTTTCAAAAATATTTTTTTATTTTTTAAAAAAATTTCTGGTATATTTAAATCCGAGAATTAGCAAAGAAAATAATAAGGATAAATGGCTAAACACCTTGTAAAATCCTGAAAATTGTACAGTTTATAAAAGAAGATTAATTTTTTATAATATTCTTAAAATTAATTATTTATTTCTTACATAAACGGGTAAACCCCTTTAATACATTCGAAAAAGAAAAAAAGAAAGAACGTACATTATTCATACTAAAAACTGCAAAACGGCATGACAAAATAATAAAAATAGAGAAATGGAGAATTATGTTATATTACATTTATAAATGGGACTAATAATTGGTTTCTATTCCGCAGGCACAAACATGGCGTTTTTAGATGCCTGTGGACAGGGTTTAAACGCATCATTTTTTATACCGTCAAACAAATGAACGCATTTAGACCCTGCCTACAGGCATTTAATAGCACCTCGTTTGTGCCTTTAGAATAAAAAGTATCGTAAGCAACACAGGTTTAACTAAAAAACAGGTTTGTACTAAAAATGACATTAGCATTGAGTAAGCAAGGTCTTAGTACTAAATTCAAACCCATGTTTCTTAAACTAGCATGTTCTGGACACGTTATCAAAATACAAGATTGAAAATGAACAAAGTATGGTTATAGAAAATTGATATTTAATGTAATGAAAAAAGAATAAAATGGATAATAATTAAAATTGGTTTAATATAAAAATTACTGATTTGTATTAAAAGTTACAGCGAGCGTCACAGTACCACCCTTTAAATGGACGTCTCACGTGAATTCAATTTGTAGCTGATCTGGGAATCGATTGCATCTGCCAGATCGTGTTGAGAACCGAAGGAGATGGAACCGGATTTCATACTTCTGGAAGTGGATGTAGTACCACCGGAACTGCTGCAACTGGACCTGGTATCACTGGAACTGTATCTGGTACCACTAGTAATCCATCGATTACTACCTCATTAGGTTCCTTTATCTCGTCGCTGTCGTCTAAATCAGCCATCACATAGGCTGGTTTTAGTCGGTTAATTAAAAAAGGAACTTTTCTACCTCGCATGTGGATGAAATACGTTCTTTCTTTACGAGAGATGACTCGAAAAGGGCCTTCGTAAGGACACTACAGCCTTGAATCCATCATAGTGAACAAAAAAGTAGTCAGTATTTCCCAGATCTTTGAAGATAAAGGTGCTCTTCTCGCCATTTCTGGATCCTGGCACTGGTCGTAATCCTGGCACTGGGGCTAAACCGGACGGATTTGATCTTCTGCAAGAAAATACATATAAAGACATACTTTTTGTCAAATGTGTAACATACCATTTTAAAGCTCGTTCTTTCAACTAAAAATTACACTTGTTCCATTAAAAAAATAATAAATAGTTTTGTGTGTAAGTCGCTTTGAATATGACCACCTCGAAAACCAAAATCCCAAAAATGGTGGATTTAAACCGGACACCCTATGGTGCTGAGTCGGACACTTCAAATTTAGCCAAGATTGAACCACAAATAGGCATTTTTTCTATTTGAAAACTCAATAGGAGTCTTTACTGATATATATTTAACTCATTCAATAGAAGAAATATTATTTTCTTAGACATATTGTTGAAATTAATGACTGATAGTAACTGTATGAAAAATGTCAGTAACAAAAAAGTAAAAAAATGCTAATCTTTGTTTTCAGACTCAGTATTTGGATTGCTGCACTACTTCTTTTTAGGGAGGAACACCAGTTGTAACTAAAAGAAAATGATTTTATCAAGAATATTTTTCTAAAAAAACATAAAACTTTTTAAAGAGTACTATTTATTAATTAAAAGTACCTACATGTAAAAAGCTTTAATTTAAAAAAAAATGTTTTTTAACAAAAACTTTAGGAGATATGAGCCATTGAAGTGGCCTAGCCACCGGAAAAAAGAAGAATTGCGGTGAGCAGCATTCAGCAAATATACTTTGTCTGAAATGAAAAAATGAAATTGATTTACATTTATTATAAGATTATCTAGTTCGTGACCGAAGGATTTAAAAAAAATATATTTGACTAAATAGCGACCTGTCAAAGTCAAAAGTATGATTTTCGTTAAAAAATATGGTCGATTTTCAGCTATATAAAAAAAAGTTTTGCATAAAAAAATCCTTCGATCACAAACTACACTTATATGTGTAAATGAAGCACACTAAATTTCAAGTGAATCGGTTTAACGGTTTTCGAGTAATCGTGTTCATAGATTTTGAAAATGTTATTTTGAGAAAAACGCATTTAAAGTTTCAACTTAATTTTTTGTCAAACACTTGAAATGACCTTTAATTATCATATTATTCTTTCTTTCCTCAAAATTATGAAGGGCAGGTACAAAAACTGTAAATCTAAGCGTAAAACAAAAGAGGAAAAGCCATGGAGCACCAGGTGTAAGTGTTGACTGGTCTGGAGCGACCTGACGCGCAGCCGCATTGTTCTGTATATCTCATTTATTTTTCACCGGATCAACTTAGAAATTTACAGACACATTTCTAAATATGTATACTTTAAGAAAATGCAAAAAAGTTACAACTGATGTTCTTAAGAAATTATATTATTAGTGGTACACAGAAAATCACTCTGAGTTTTACGTCACCATTCAATATAGCAATTCTGATTCGTCCTGTTTTGCTTCACCCTGTCATCTCATCATAAAGGCGCAAAATTTTTGTTCTTTTAATTGTAGTTGAAAAACATTTTTCTTAACTAAATTCTATATACCTTAAGCTATAAAAAACAGTTAGCAGATAATAAATATACTTTATTTAAAGAGTCAAAAACCCAAAAAGTATAAGAAAAAAAATGTTTACTTTCAGCGAAAAAACACGACTTTTCATTTAGAGGACCATTACTTCTATTAAAGTAATAAAATGTCATTAAAATCCAATGACGTATATACTTCACATATATCTGTAAAAATAGGTGTCTCACTTATGTTTTAAAGCTAAACAATTAAATGTTTCGTACCTTTGAGGCATTGATTGTGATTTGTTTTGAGTTGTCTCGTGTTTCACTTTGAAACAGGCATAATATCTAAATTGAACCAGAAAACAATTTTCGTGTTTTAGACATGTATTAAAACACGAAATCCGTCTTTAATTAAGATTCATAACTTAATTTTAGTCATTTATGATCTTTTACTATCTTAAAGTGAGTCAGATTCAGCTGTGCATGATCACATGGTAACACTTGTTTTGTTTTATAAATGAGGACACAAAACACTTTAAAAGTTTTAAAAGTGAGGACAATCTATCTCATAATAAAATACTTATTTTTACAGTAAACACGTTGACAGAAAGTTTAAACGGTGTGAAACACTACAGCCGTTTTAGTCTCTTGATCCTCCATTAGTATCGCTTTCGGCCAGCTGGTGAAGCAATTTGCACAGTCAAGCAATACCTAAATCCTTCCAAACTCGGTATGATGAGGATGGCAAGATTTAAAAGCTTGAACCTTTCAGACGTATCCTGGAACATTCCTGGTTTTGTGATCACATGCCGTGTGACCTTGACTTGTTGACATTTGAAGCAATTTCTTGCCCATAATCTGCAATCTTTCTTGAAGATTAGCCAGACGTAGCGCTGCACAGTGGGGCAGAATCGTGAAAACATGCCGAAAACCTTATTATATTCTTCGATTTATATAAAACTTGGTAATCACATGTTTTTAAGGTTGCTTATTACAAATCTGAAGTCAGTTTTCAAAAATTCAAAATGGCGGATTCAATATGAGGGATCAATTTTTTAAAAAGTTAACAGATTTTCATGAAAGTTATAGGGGGGTTTTTTGAGGTCACTGATTACGAATCTGAAATCAGTTTTTAAAAATTCAAAATGGCGGATTCAATATGGGGGATCAATTTTTTAAAAAGTTAACGGATTTTCATGAAAGTTAGTTATAGGGGGTTTTTGAGGTCGCTAAATACGAATCTGAAGTCAGTTCTCAAAAATTCAAAATGGCGGATCTAATATGGCGGTTCAATTTTTTAAAAAGTTAACGGATTTTCATGAAAGTTAGTTATCGGGGGTTTTTGAGGTCACTGATTATGAATCTGAAATAATTTGGACATTTTCATTATATTAACCATTTCAGATCTGCTTAGAGACCAATTATTCGATTTTGTACCTTTGAAACAAAATTAATAAATTAACCTATAAACAATACAAACATGACTTTTTTTATTATTTATTATCTAACTGGATTAAATACATTATGACACAAAAAACTATTCACACTTTACATGAATTCCAAATACAATTTTTAATATTTAAAGAAATTTACATTCTTTTCATTTTGGCATATTTTATGACTATTTTTTTAATTGAACTGATGTAATTATTATATTTTTTACCTGAACTTGAAGCTTCCATGATCGTGAAAAAAAGTAATCCCACAATCAGACAATAATTCAATCAATTTTAACATATTTTATGTTTATTGAATTTTTAAATTACGATAACATCAATAAAGTATAAACATTTTACAGAATATACTATTATATGTCACTTTAGGTAATAGCATAACCAACAAAATTTGTTATTATTTTATAAAAGCACCTGATTGGTCAAAATCATGGAAGTTTATTTTGAATTTTTCATTTGAAAAATTAATTATATTTTTCATTAAAGGATAAAAGATTTTATTGCATTACATAATGCAACAGAAGTAGTTGAGTAAAAATACATATAAAACAGAAAGGGGCAAATTCGGGCAAGTTTTGCTTATAGGATTTGTTAGTTTTGAAAAATACGAAGGATACTTTTCAGCAAATGTAGAAGAAGAATATTGCCTTCAGGATCACGAAAAGATACGTCATTTTACTTTTCAAAGGCCACAGCTTAATGATAAGTATATCAAACATCCTTAAAAAATAATTTAATTTCAGGGTTTTCGGCACGTTTTCACGATTCTGCCCCACTGTGCGCTGCACTACAATTCTAGCACTGAGAAAAAAGAATAGTTAGCTAAACTGAATATCCAGTCCAACTAACTGTTTGGCGTAGTGAAATATGGTTTCACTAAGGCGCAAAGTTACTTGTACTAAACTGCTTAGTTGCAGCGTTATAATTAACGCAACCCTAAAAAGTAAAATTTCTAAGGCAAGACGGGATTCGAACCTAAGACCTAAGACCCTATACGCACTTATAACCTACCACGCTACCACTATTCTAGTCACGCATATGAACTTCCTTTAAAAAATGTCCGTCAAGAATGTGAGTGATAAAATATTTTTTTAATTTTTCCTGATACATGCTTGGTGTGCACTGTGCAATTGTGCATATATAATAATAATGAAAAACAAATTTTTTTTAACGTTTAAACAATTACTATCTCATGTTACAGTCGAATCTCGATAATTCGAAGTTGAAACGCCTGTATTGGAACGCCTTCGAATCCTTCGAATTATCGATAGTCGACTGTATTTCTTTAAATATACATGTCACAGTCGGCATGCATGGTAGAACCATCTTTGCTTGAAAATTGTAGCCAAATATAAAATTTTTGCTAAATTATAAGTATTAAATTGTTGTGAATTCGGAGTAATTTGATTTAAATTCATTACAATTTTTAACTTGCGACTTTAATTATATATTAGCATTAAACGTAAAACTAAATTAAAATATTTTTAAAAAATGTAAAAAATAAAGAATATTGTATTATTAATCGATAAATAAAGAACTCGATAAAGAAATGTGCATTCCTTTTACCCTGTTTATTTAATTATTTTTTTTTTTTTTCGTCGGATGGGATAAATCTGCTCAACAGACCATCAAGGAACCCGGTGTTCCAAGGTGTGTGGGGTTGGTAAACAAAAGAAAAAATAAAACACTGCCGAACTACTAGCAGCCCGACCCACTAACAACCCGCCCGTTTTACGGGGCCTTTGCAGTATCTATAAAGATGAAGAAAAAAAATAAATAAAAAGAAAAGACGAAGAATGATTTTACAAAATAATAAAAAATAATAAATAATAACCTGTGGTAACGCCTTTCGGCTATGCTTCACAGGCCTGCGGCCCATCGCACCAGCAGGACTCTTGCGGGCCGACCCCGATACCTCCCCGAAACCAGGACCCGCTGGGGTCCAGGCCACGATGACGCAAGCGAGGAACTCCCGAAATATCAATTGTTACCAACGCGCAAAATCCTTTCTTTTTTCTCGTTCCCTCTCTGCCTTGTTTAGCCAGATTCACTACTGCTGAGATGGCGTTAACAGTTGATCGATTCTTCCGAAATCCATACTGGTTGTCTGCCAAATCAACGTCACCAATCGAAAGACTTCCCAGTCTTTGTAGAATCATGCCCTCCAAAAGTTTACCCATAGTGTCCAAAAGACATATAGGTCTATACGATGACACCTTGTCCAAAGGTTTGTCACCTTTACTAAGGAGGACAAGCTTCTGCTTCTTCCAGTCCTTAAAGAACTGTCCTGATTGTAGGCATGCGTTCAAGGGTTTGAGAAGGATTTCCGGATATACATCGATTACTGTTTTCAGGGCCTCGTTAGGTATTCCGTCTATCCCCGGTGCTTTTCCGGTTTTCAAACCTTTTCCCACTTTCTGAAGCTCCTCTATTGTAAATAGTTCTTCCCTCATTACTTGGCATGAAGAATAATCCTCCCTAGGCCGTGACTCTACAAATGGGACTAAGGACCTTATTATTTCCCTCACCCAAATCGGATTGTCTAAACCAGGTATTTGACGTTTAGTTGCCAACTTCTTGGTTACTATTTTATATGCTAGGCCCCATGGGTCGTCTTCTAGCTCTCCGATCAGATCTTTCCAACAGCTACGCTGGGATTGCTTTATGGCTCGTTTGAATGTCGTTCGGGCAATATGCCATTCCTTTTTTAACGTGGGATCTCCCTTAGAGCGGGTGTATTTCCGCCACGCTATTAGGTTCTCTCTGCGTAGGTTTGCAAGCTCGTCATTCCACCAGTACGTCGACTTGTTCTTATTAACATTGTTCCTTCTTCGAGGCATGGAGTAATCGCAAGCGGCGATCACCTCTCGCCTCGATGAACGGACAATTTCTTCAAAGTCTACTTCCTGTTTTACCCACCCAAGTTCCACAATAAGTTTGGACTTTTCTAGGAATTTTTTCATTTTTTCTTTGTCTAATTTCTTTGTGTTCCATGAGAGGCTATTTTGCTTACATCGATGTAGTGCATCGCTCCTTGGTAAAACATTGTTTTTAATCTCAAATTCGACGTACTGGTGGTCGCTCAATGTTATTTCATCGAGTACCTTCCATTTGGCTATATTCAGTGCTAGGCATTCTGAAGCTATGGTGATATTGAGTATTGATTCTGTTGTTCCTCGTCTGAATGTGAACTCTTTTCCCTGGTTCATTACTACCATGCAATTCCTGCTAACCATTTCGCTAACTAATTCTCCTCTTTTGTCTATCTGTACGCTCCCCCACTCCGAGGATTTACTATTAAAGTCGCCAGCAACAAGAACGGGACCCTTGAAAAGCTCTTATGCTTTCTTCGAGGGTGGCGATCTTGACTTCAAAGTTTTGCAAAGATTCGTTCGGAGAGAAGTAACAACTGTATATGCGTACACCTGACACTTCCGTCCAAACAAATCCACTCTTAGTTTTTAGAAATCTACTGATTCCTAGGTCGGGGTTACACACGTGTATTCCTGCTTTTCTTGATATGTCCTCTAGCCAATCCAGAGATTCAGCATCTTTATTTTGCTCACTGAAAAAATTTACCTGTAAAATTAATTATTTTTTAAGCAATTTTTTTTTTATACTTTATATGCACATTTAAAAGTATATTCTGATAATTTTAAAACATTTTACAAAAAAATTAATAATACTATCTTCTGCCGCACAAAAGGCGCATACGTTGCAAAAGTTTGTATACATTGTGGACGTCACAATCCAAGAATAATTTATTGGAGATTCATGATGGTCTTTGGGTTTTTTAAGGCGACTCCTAAGTGGAAAAATGACAAAAAAATTCAATTTTTTTTTATTTGATCACCTAAAAGTAGACTCAATTAGGAATAGAACAGGACTTTTAAAACCTTTTCTGCTGAGTAGAAGTATTTTAATTTTTAAATACATTTCTTAAAACTTAGATGGTTTTTATTATATATTTCAAATATGTAGAAAGAAATTTTTTCGGTTTCAGGAAGGATTAGTTAAAAATTAGAAGAATATTCTTCCTTTTAATTTGGACATTTACTACGTTTTTTTAACTGAATTTTTCAAACTTATCAGGTTCTGCTTATTGAAAAAAGAAACAAAATTTTTTTTTGAAATAATCTCATTTTATTAAGTTATTTAAAATTGTTAATTTGTTTTACCTATCTATTAAACAACAAAGATCTTAAAAACATTTTATTTTTTAACCCTCTGCCTACTCAAATGACAGTTATCGTCTAAAATCGTCTATTTGGGCTTATGGATTAAGGGGGGGGGGGGGGGGGGGTAAGGTTTGACAACTTTTTTTTTAAATTTTTTTTACTGAAGTCATTGATCAGAATCAAAGTCATTGATCAGAATCAGAGTTACCATCGGAAATCAGACTTTCCGATGTTTCTGACCAATGAGTGTTGAGGCGAAGAGCATGCGCAATTACGATGAGTAAGGATATCTGGTAAGACTGGTTACAGTAGATGACCGTACCTCTAACTTAGTTTGGCGCGCCTTTTAGCTACCTGCGCTGAGCTACCAACCTACCGGAAATACTACTGAACCGATCGTTTTGAAATTTTGTACACTCATTCTTCATATAAATAGCTCTCAAGTGACGTCGAGTTTTTAAATTTTTTAAAATTATTAACAATTTTACAATAACAAATAGGTCGATTTTTTCGTCAAAAATCGTCATTTTGGCTTCAAAATGGTTTTAAAAATTGAAAAATTGAAAAAAAACTCTTCGTCACTTGAGAGATAAAGTAATAAACTAAACAAAACATTTTCACTTTTTGGTTTTAGTTGATCCAGTGATGCTGTAGGCTGGTCACCGCACAAACACTTTTTTTCTAGGCAACTGCGGAGATATGCAATAACTTCGTTATTTCTAACTATTTTTTAACAAAATTTGTTTTTAATATTCTTCAAATGTTACACTATCATATAATAATATGTAAAATAAATCGACAGCAATAATTTCTTCTAAAAAAATTCATGACGAAACAAACCTTACCCACCCCCCCCCCCCCCCTTAATGGACTAGTTCGATTTAAATTCATTTAAACATATCAGGATCGTATTCCAAAAGTTTTATTGAGGCACAGGTGCCCTGTCTGAGTAAAGTTTAAAAAATAGGTTTAACAATTATACGAGAATTCTGAGGTTATTATTTTTTAAAGATTTATAGCTTATAATTATTTATGTTTATAAAGCACTATAAATACTGATTATTCAATTTTTAGATAAATAGTTGTTACTGTCAGTTTTGACATTCCTCTTTTAAGGTTATGTTACCCATGACGACTTTTTATTAAACTTAAGCCTTGTTTGTACATAATTTTTAAGTTAAACTTCAATATAATTCTCAAGTGAAATCTAATAATCTTTTTCTTAATTTAATATAATTTCTCTATAATTAATTTACAAATCTTTCTTTGCACAAAGATCTTGTTCTTTTGTTATGATTACAATCCTGAAACTCGGCTGCCAACACATGCATCTCTCGTGTCCATGAAACGATCACGTGGTTAGACACCAAAATGGGAATTTTGTAGCGTAGGCAGAGGATTAAAAAAACGTCACATGTCTGTTTAAAAAAAATTTGTTAAAAAGAGAAATGTTACGTATTTTTTAAGCAATAGAGTAGTTTCTTATAAACAATAAATATCTATAAGTTTTAAGTAATTAAAAAATGTATTTAATTAGTTATAAACAATAAAATCAAAAATATTGACATTTTATACACACCTACAAATATTTATGAAAATATTATAAATTTTGGAATGTAATACAAGTTCCTTATTATTAAAAAGCACATTTTTCACAAAATAGTTAATTAATAATTTTTTTGTAATAATTTTTATATGTAACTACATAAACTTTACTTTAGATAGACACACTGAAAAATTAAACCAATTACATAAAATAAAAAATAATAAAGTTATGAAATTTTTAATTGATATGTTTATAAATAATTATTAATTAACTATTTTGTGAATAATGTGCTTCTTAATAATGAGGAATTTGTATTACATTCCAAAATTTATAATATTTCCATAAATAATTGTAGGTGTGTACATAATGTCAATATTCTTGATTTTATTGTTTATAACTAATTAAATACATTTTTTAATTACTTAAAACTTATAGATACTGTTTATAAGGAAGTGCTTTATTGTTTAAAACAATATTAATTAATATATTGTAATATTATGAATTTATTTCCATAATATTATGAATTTATCACTCAGTTAATAATTATTGAAAAGATATTATCGATTTCACTGAGTCAAATAAAACGAAAAAATCTTCACTTTTTTAACGTTTCAACAGCTATGCTGCCCTCATCAGAAACGTAAAAAATTAACAATAAATAAATTAAACTGAGTTTAATTTTAGTAAACGGACGAGACACTTGTTGTCAAAAATTTGTCATCGTCTTTATATTTAATTTATTTATTGTTAATTTTTTACGTTTCTGATGAGGGCAGCATAGCTGTTGAAACGTTAAAAAAGTGAAGATTTTTTCGTTTTATTTGACTCAGTGAAATCGATAATATCTTTTCAATAATTAATTAATATAATTGCATTTCTATAAAAATTATACTTAAATAAATAAAAAAATTTTTTTATCATTTTTCAAAATTCGGCTCTCACAGATCTGTGCAAAATTTTATAACCTCTCATTAAAAAAAAAAAACATTAATAAAGAGCCAAATTTGTGACCTCTCGACTGATTTGTCCACGACCACCTTCATTTGCCCCACTGTGCGAACTACTTCTGCGCGTAGGAAAGGATAAAGTACCACGCAATTTGTAGGACAATGTGGTAGTTAAATTATATAAATATTAAGTAAGCAACAGTAAAAAAATCAGCTGGTTAGTAATCGTTTTTCATGACCTCGGTATTGATACATGTTGGGGGGAGGGGACTCTTTTATTAAACTATACAATTTGTAGGACGAATATTTTTTTCAATAATGTTAATAATTTTCTTACGATTTAATAAAAAAACCCACAGTTAGTAAGAAATTCTTGAGAATCGTCAAATTGACATATTTTATCCCTTCTACCTCTGGTAGCTACCACAATGGAGAATTTTTACAAATAAAAAAGTTCGGCGTCTCATCAAAACGAAGCTCCTCAAGAAAAATTAGCTTGTTGGTAATTAATTATAAAAATGTGTGAGGGATCCTGGACTAATTGTCAAGCAATGCTTAATCTGACATAAAATCTTAAGTAGAGTTTGAAGATCCTGTTAAGGTGGGTTAAAACTCCTGTTCTGTAGCCATGCCTGCTCTCTTTTCTCCTTCTCTACAGGCTGTAGCTCGAATTGTTGGTAGCAGCTCGTCTCCTTCTAAGTGCTTTTCCCAACTGTTCTTAACTAGTTCTCTACTTTCGTTTTGTAACAGGTATACAAATGTGAGGTATTCTACATTTATGATAAGAATAAACTATCCTTCGTTAAATATAAAAGTGCTGTGAATTATGTGAAACATCATCTTAACTTTTTAACATTTTAGTGCTTCAAGCCGGATATGTGCTGTTGTGTGGGGAGGTAGTTCAAGGTGGCTAAAATTTGTATCACGTGATATATGAATGAGACAGGTCGGATTTTCCAATTCGCCCAGGTACACTTTTTTTGAGTGGTTCTACATGCATATATTTAAATCGGGTGAATTTTTTCGTGTGTGTTAATTGTTGTTGTTAGTAACACTTATTATATTACTGCATAATTCGTGGAGTTTTTATGCTCAATCTTTTTTTGTTTCACGTTCTATCGACACGCTCAGTGTTGCATCTCTTCACCCATGCTTATGAAACCACAAGCTCTTTTCTTGTTCGGAGCTACACGGGGAAGGTTTATGCGTGAGGTTTTGCAGTGATGTTCGGTGATTCGCGGATAGAACAAAATCCATTTAATTATTCATGTAAAGTCCTGTAAAATCAGATAAAAGCAGAACGTTTTATGCAAAATTACTTCACTTCTTTTAACTTTTTAACAGAAAATAAAATATTTTATACAAACCTTACATTAATTACTTTATTTTTTCATGCCTTTTAACACAAAGTCAAATATTTTATATTTACTTAAAAATTAAAGATTGTTCTTATGTACCCGAATTGTCTGACCATTTTGTAAAGTTTCATGAGGATGTTTTTCCCGTGTACAGATGGACAGACAGTGTCTCTTGTGTCACTACGAATCACTATCATAAACAGAGCTCACCTGATCAGATCGATCAAAGCTCACTATTAGTTCAAAAGGTCAAATTCTATCCAAATCTTACAGACTTCCTGCTTAAAAAACCCTATTACATTTTGTGATCTCTTTACCTGAGATATTGCATACTGTTTTTTGAGTACTCACGAGACCACGCCTGCACATAAACCAAACATGTAGTGATGCCGTTCAAGACAAGAATTTCTTGATCTTGGCTTGAAAGGCGCAGAAACTTTCTTGGGTTGATCTTGGTTTTCAAGAGGAAAATCTTGGTTTTGTATTGGCTTGGCTTAGGATTGAAAAATCGAGTCTTGGATTGATCTTGACTTGAAATACCAAGATTTTAACCCCAGATGTTGAACTTCTATACCTGGAAGGGGAAAAAAAGTGTTCGCTCGTAAAACCTATTTTGTCATTTTCTGAGCCTATACTGATTTCAAGACAGATTTTTAAATTTCCTTCTCGGGCTCTTCATTTATTCAAGTTTCTCAAATTCTCAAGATCTCAAGTTTATATCATTTTAACCAAATTAGAAAAAGTATAGCAATATGAGTATATTTTAAATAATTACTTTATTTTATTTACATTAACTTATTTGTTCTTTCACTCATTATAAAATATTGTTTTATGCAATATACTAAAATTTATTATTGTTAATTATTATAAAATTTTATAATGTTCCTGAAGTGGTCATACGTATTGTAATAATCCTGGAACTATTGTTATAAATTAAGAATAAGGTACCTTTGTTCAAACACAAAATTAAGGAAAAATCGAGGGAAAAATAATATTAGGCAGTTTTGACAATTATTAATATTTATTTTTATTATAATAATATAATATAAAAAAACTTTATTTATTTAATCGGGACATTTAAATCTTTGCACAATTTTCACTAAGCTTTGCACATAAATATTCCGAAGTTTGCAAATAAATCTTTAATAAATTTTCTGGAAATTTTCGGTGCTGTGGGGGATGTATACTGATGTAACAGGACACATTCATTTGTTTAACAGAGTTAATCAACTGGTTTGCTGAATTTTCAGTTAATAATTACTAGTCAAAAACTACTAATTTTCTCAGTAAAGTCCAAATATTAATTTATTATATACCTTACTAAATGATTTAGTAGCTTTATAATAACTATAATTTATTAGTGGTAAAATTAAAAATTTTTACTGAAAATTAGTCAAAACGAATACTAATTCATGAAATTAATATAAAATATCATATTTATTTTAATTTATTTTTTTACTTATTTGCAATTTTATTAAAATAATATAAGTAAATTAATTTCCTTCAAAATTTTCAAGCGTTGATTCTATTTGATTTGTTAAAGAGCAAGAAGCCCATGAATTTAAACAAAGCAAAGGCTGCGCTGATTCGGGAGTTAGTCGATTCCTGTGTTTTCTTATTGTTAGAGCTGCTCTTGAAAATAATCTTTCGGCTGGTACTGATGTTGCCGGTGTGCACAAAAAGTCTGCAGCCATGCGAGATAGTGTAGGATAATTTTTTTCATGAGCAGCCCACCAGTTGAGAATGTCCTCATTTTTATTAGCAAGTTTTGAAGAAATATAATGATTAATTTCTTCCTTCCAAGATTCAGTTTCAGAGATTGAAGCAGTCCCAATGTTTCTAGGAAATTCAGGAAGTTTTATTTCCAAAGATAAACGATTAGAGCTATTTTGTCTTTGAAGAGCGTCTTCTACTATTGTTGTTGTTGTTGTTGTTGTTGGACTTTCATTTTCTAATTCTTTATAGTATTTTGTTCTGTATACTGACTCAAATTTCTTGATTGCTTCTTTCTCCATTTCTTTACCCCATTTAGTGTGTTGAAAAAGCACTGTTTTGTATCGTGGGTCTAAAATAACTGCTACGCAATACATCCAATTAGTTTTATTGTAATGTCTCATCATTTTTTCCACACCAGCTTCAAGTGCATCTTCTATTACTATATCATTAATGAGTCTATTTGGTTTTTGTCTCAAATGAAAAACTTCCTCTTCTAGAACATCTAACAGCTGATTGAATTTTACAATAACAGAAGAAATTGTAACATATTTTTCTCCACCAAGCTCTGTTGAGATTTCTTTAAATAACTTTAAATAAGGAGTTATATCTTCTAAAAGTTTCCAATCACCATCAGAAATTCTTAAATGCGTTAAGTTGTAACATTCACAAAACGAATTTAATGCCTTTTTTAATGTTATGGCAGTTGCTAACATATCGTACGTTGAATTCCAACGCGTAGAGACATCGAGAATTGTAGCTAAAGGCTTTATATTGTAAGATTTACATGCTAAATTGAATTTCATTCTTAATTTTTCTGATTTTTTAATTTTTTTGAAAAGCATTCTTAATTTGACTAAAAGTGGTTTTGATTCAATTTCTTCTATCTCTTCAGCTGTATCTTCATCTTCATCTTCTTCCTCATCGTCATCCTCACTCTCAATTTCACTTTCATCCTCATTATCATTTTCTTCATCATTTGTATCTTCATTTAGTTCCTCATCTTTATCTCTATAATTACCACAGTCGTACAAGTCTTCTGCTTCCTTTTCTTCTCCAAGAACTTGCAATAAGGATTGAACTCCTAAGTTAAAGATGTGGGCCAAGCATCTAAAATGTTGGTCGATAGAATCAAAATCAATGTTATGGAAAGTTTGTAGACGGTTTTCCAACTCGATCATAAGTAAAGTATTAGATGCAGTATTATCTACTGTTATCCCTTGAATATTTTTACTAATTTTATAATCTTCCAAAGTTTTCAAAAATATTTTTGCCATATCTTTTCCTGCATGTTTTCCAAACGACGGCACGAAATCAATAACAATAGAATGTAATATCCAAGAAGCGCAAATGAAGTGACATGTTATTCCATAGTATGATTTATTGTTGATAGCAGTCCATCCATCTATAGTAAAAGAAAATTTCGATTTTTGTTCAGATAGAATTTTCACTATTGCAGACTTTTTTTCTTTAAATCGTCGAATAACTATTTCTCTCATGGCACTTCGTTTTGGAAGAACAACCTTGGCATTTAAGTACTTAAACATTTTTCTTGTTAAATCGTCGCTGAAGAAATTAAATGGCAAATATTTTAATGCCATCCAATCAATCACCATTTTACAAAATTCCTCTTGATTAAAGTTTTCAATCTCCTCGTCAGTCGATCTAATCTGAAAAAATATTATATATTAATAGTTTTTATTTGAAATTTAAACGCATTTTTCTCAAAACCATATGTTTTAAACTGTCCCCTAACTTTACTCGCACAATTGTTGACCGCTTTACAGATTTTTTTTGTTCAAAATAATATTTTTTTTTATTAACAATTTTTTTCCAACTTTTTACTGAAAAACTTGAAATTTTTATTCAAATGTGTGCCATTTTCACAAAAACAGGTTTTTCAAAGTCCCCTACGTACTTCTCTAGCTTTTAAGTTGTTAATTCATAAAAATTTCAAGTTTTCATTCCAGCTTACAAATAGAAAATTATTTTTTACTGGCCATAGACCTCTACTGAAAAAATGCCGCCATTTTAACTTTTTAAACATAGCAAAACAAATCATATTAATAATAGTATAAGATAAGGTAATATTATGTAATAAAATACACTATTTTCATTTAGAAAAATGAAATTTTTTTTCCTAAACTAATAATTTATTAAAAAATAAAATACACAAAAAATGAAAAAGATGTTGAGGGCTAACGAAACGTAGTTCTTTAAAGATGACTAATTCAATTAGTACAGCAATAATTGTAATTCCCAATTTTTGGCTATATAAAATAATGTTCTTCTTTTATATTCGTATATAAACAATGTAATTTTTACAGAAGTATTATATACATGTATTTCAAAAGTGGAATTATAAAAAACTGGTAACAAAAAATCGAAAAAGAGCACCTAACCTAAAATGAGCTTTCAACATTTATTTAATTTTCAACTATGGGCTCGATTTTAAGGAAAACTGGTGCGTTAGGTAGATGGAAATTCTAATAAGTTTAAATCTATAAATAAATTATACTCTACTTTTGAAGTAACATTATTTGTTTAATTGAAATGTAAATATCTTATTTTGGTAGAATCTTGTCACTCAGAGTTACTTATTCAATTATTAGCTTTTAACTATTTTAGGGTAAACGTGTTTTTTCTTTTTCAATTAGTGAAACATGATCCTCAAATTTCATTTTTCACTATTTCACATTTAGAGAGTAGGTATATAGAAAAAGTAAAAAAGTTACTTTAAAAATGCTATTTTAATATTTTAAAAAAGCATATTAAAAGGAACAAAAACATATTAAAATTTTAGAATTTTTTTTTAAAAATTCTAAAATTTTAATAAAAACCAAGAAACTATGCAATAATCTATTCGAAATTGATAAATTAAAGTTATGACTACACAACAATAAAGAAATGAAATTAAGAAAACTGATGAAATTTTTTTAAAAAATGTAAAGTAACATTTTTTAAAATTAAGAAAACAAGAAAAGAAATTAATAAAACAATACGTGAAAATATGAATATTTTTTAAACTAAATGTTATCCTGCTGGTAGGTCATATGTTTTATCACCAGGAAAAAAAATTATAAGAAAAAATTACAAAAGCTTTCAGAAGGGGAAAGAAATTTTCAAGAAACACAAAAAGTACAATAAAATTAATATGTGAATGTATTAATAGAAGTATGTAGTTTGAAATTTTTTTTTGGGGCTAAATATACTAGTATGTTAGTACTCAATGGGAATCAATTTAGCAAAAGGGTTAAACACATTTCATTTTGTCTTAAAGTTTTAATAACTAATAATTATAAAGAAATTATTCACGACTTACCTGCAAATAAATTGCATCATATTCTATTGGGTGGTACTTTGATAAATGTCTGGGTAAACCTGTTGTATTACAGTTCGTCATCTTTATTTCCTTTTTAATTAGGTTTGTTTTACACAAGAGACAAATTGCAAATTTTTGCAGAGGATCATTGTTTCTACATGAAAACTGAAAAATATGAGTTAGGTTTTTTGTCTTCACTGTCGTATTACGTGACATTCTACGACGCTTTACAGTATTCAAATTTTCAGGAGAATTCTCACTTGAACTATTAGTTGAAACAGTTTCTGATGTTGATGCCATTTTTTCAGAAAAATAAATATCCTGAACAAAACCGCACTACACCACGAATTATGTTATACTGTTAGACATTTTTCCCCGCATTTGTCAGAAAATTTATTACGGGTTATCGTTAATGGGCTAAGCACTATAAGCTCATTATCTTTCCTAATTCGTTTTTAAAGTGCCCTTTCGAAAGTAATAACCTATTGTTAGATATGCTTTTTTAATATTCTTCTAAATACACTTTAACATTTTTAAAATCAACAATGCAATAACCATATAAAAATTAACATACATAACTTCTGTTTATCATTTAGCCCTATCAAGATTCACTGGCTGTTTTATTATTGATAAATATTAGTTAATTGTTATTACATAAAATTCAACATAGTGATAACAAAATTCCCAATCCCAGGATTCTGAGTTTCATTAATATTGTTTAAAAGTTTTTGTTCGACAGTTTGAATATTGAAAAATCATTAATGGGTTCGCAATCAGTGTTTTGCAAATTTCCGAATAACGGTTTTTTTTAATTCCAACAGTGGATAACTTTAAAGATTTTAAAAATTATTCATTATATCGAAACAAATCTTAGAAAACTATAATGAATATTAATTGCTTAATGTTTCAATCATTATTATGATTGACATTTATAGTTTATTTCGTAATTATTTACTCTCTAAATCTGAATTAGTTAAAAATAACTAATTTGAAAGCAAAAACTCAGTCACTAATTGAAATAGTTATATTTCTACTAACCATTTAGTAAAAATGAACTAATTATTAGTCAAATTCATTTTTAGGTTATGTCAAAATTACTAAAATTTTAGTAAAATTCTGTTTACTAATTCAATTAGTCAAATTTTAACTAATTTTTAGCTATATTTTGACTAATAATTAGTCATATTTAACTAATAATGAGTTAATTTTAACTAATTGCAGAAAAAAAAACACAGGCACGATTTTACTAATAATTAGTTATTTTTAACTATTTCAAATTTAGAAAGTAATGTTGTCCACTGTTGGAATAACTATCCACCACAGGTCAGTTTCCCCTACATTAAATTATATTAATTTTATTAAATTTGGTCTAACACGTATTAAATGTTCAGATTTTTTTTATGAAACAGATTGCATAAATGAGCAATTCTTTTTATCATAATGTGTTAAAAAGTCATTAAATTCCGATTTCTAATGATTCTAAGTTAGAAAATCTATTTATAATCGTAAAGAAATTTTGCCATGGTCTAGATTGGGACTTTCATTTTTACTATGAGCATAGGTTTTATGAGTTTATAGACTTCATACCCATGACTACAAAATCCAATACTACTAATATAATAGAAGCAGTAAATCTTTCATAATAGTGCAGCCCGACCATCCAGAGTTACTCGCTTCTAAACTCATTTTGCTGTTATTTTTGTAGGAAAAGCACATCTGGTCAAAATCTTGAGTTTGAAAACCAAGATCAACCCAAGAGCCCATCAAGAATCCTTTCACCAAGATTTCAACCAAGCCAAGAAAAAGTCGATCGAGATGAAACCAAGCAAAAGTAGAAATATTGGCTTGGTATTGTATTGGGCTTGGAAAATCTCGATCGACGGCATCACTACAAACATGTCTTTTACCTTTTTTGGAGCACACATGCATTCCTTTTATTGTTTAGGTACAATAAAAGCTGAGAACAGACGTGTACGTTCCTTATTGGTTGACTGCAGACACGCACGTTTCTTATTGATTGGTTGCAGTACTAACTGAGTACAGACGTGCACTGTTCTTGAACTTAGGGTGCGCACATGCACTTTTCTTGCTTCAGTCTGTTTATAGGTGAAGTGTCATACAGCGCTGTAATTGAGTAGCCCCTTCCTGAAGCAGCTCCATGTTACCTAAGAGCTGATTTGTCTTGCAGCTACGTTACCATGCTCCTAAGCCGTTCCAGCTTGCAATGGCATGGCGCCCGCTGTTTCTGAGCTACCGTCTATCGCTGGTACTATGCTGATGCCATGCGGTCCTGAAAACCGCTTTGTCAAGCAGTTTTATAACGCAGCCCCCTATGCTGCCTCCTCATGCAACGGTGTCACACTTCCTATAGAGCTGTTTCATCTTGCAGCCTTGCAAGGGCAAGTCTGCTTGTGAGCTGAGTCACCTCGCAGCGCTTCAAATTGTCTGTGGGGTACGCCATCTCGCAGAGCTACCCAGCTCTGTGGGAGCTTATTATTAGCCTAACGCACAATGAATCTTAATCGTTAATCCTTAATCGTAAGAATGAGCGGAAGTAGGACAGACATATATCTTTGTCCTGCTTCCTCTCATTCTTACGATTAAGGATTAGCGATTACGATTCAATGTGCGTTAGGCCATTGCTAATTTTGCAAGGCGAGCCAACTGCAGTTATTTCCTAACTGTAGGAGCTGCGTCGTCCTGCAGCCGTTGCTAAGTTGCCTGGAAGATGAGTCAACCTACGCTAGGGGCGGAGAAAGAGATCCAGATCGTGTGTGGAGTTTAGATGATTATTAAAGGCAGTGGGGGGTAAAGACTGCAGTTTTTGATGTGACTATTACCTTAATTAATTTTATCATTCTTCACAAGACAAATTTTAATTTTATTTATCCACTTTTTGCGCAGATTGCAACTATAAGCACTGCTATAATAGAAAACTTAAAAAAAAAATTAATCCTTACTTTGGTGTTTGGACTACTCCATACTATCCACACAACTGGCGCCGCCCCTGCTATTCACATTTGCTATATCCATACACGGAAAGAAATCTGGTAGAATTAAATCAGTTGATAGTTCGATAGATTTTTAGTATCAATAGACAAATAGAATTTTATTATCTAATTTGACTAATATTAATATGAAAACATGAAAATATTCTGAAGAGCTTGAGATAGGAAGAAACCAACAGCCATTTATAAAATTTCCATCTGTTTGATATTAAAAATGCTCGTAGGCCTTATTACAATTCCATCACACGCCAGCTAATATTATTCTATCGGCCACCACTAATTTTCAGGCCAAGTTTGTACAACACAAACTAAGCTTTATATACATGTATGAACACACACACGCAAGCAATAAATTGGCTGATGGCCTGATGGCTGATCCGTCAGCCATTGTATTGCTTGCGTTTGTGTGTTCATACATGTATATAAAGCTTAGTTTGTGTTGTACAAACTTGGCCTGAAAATTAGTGGTGGCCGATAGAATAATATTAGCTGGCGTGTGATGGAATTGTTATAAGGCCTACGAGCATTTTTAATATCAAATAGATGGAAATTTTATAAATGGCTGTTGCAGGAATTGAATATGACAGGACAGAGCAAGCTAAGAGAGAGTGAGGTAGTAAACAAGGATAGAAGTAGAGACGAGCGTAGTAGGGAGGAAAAGGGGTCTAATGTAAGTGGGGAGTTGAAGAGTCAGGCAGCATTGCCAAGGCATGAGCAAGTAGGGTAAGCAGCGGAGGGGAAAGGTACAGAGGTGACAGAGTGGTTGAACAAAACAAGTGAAGAGTGGGATGTATGGGTGGATAAAACGATGAGAATTATTGACAGGAGGAAAAAAGAAAATGTTGAGGTTGAGAAGGGGGAGGTAGGAGTAGGTGGAGAAGTAAGGGAAGTAAAACAGATATTGGAGGAATGGGAGGAACATTGGAGGGAACAGAAAAGAAGGTTATTGGAAAAGTTGGAAGAGGTAAAAGATAGGCAGAAAAAGGAAGAAGAGATAAGAAAGGAAAAAATAGAAACATTAGAGGAAAGGATGAATAGACTAGAAAAGGGTTTAAAAAGGTTAGAGGTAAATAAAGAAAAAGAGTTTACTGAGGAAATAGCTAAAGAAAGACAAGAAACAAAGACAGTTAAAGAAAGGGTAAAAGAAGTGGAAAATAGATTAGAGAGGGAGGAGATAAAGAAAAGAAAATGCAACATAATAGTGAAGGGCATGAGTGTAGAAATAAGCAGAGTCAGGGAGGAAATAGATAGACTGATAGAAGGGATTGGAGTAAAGGCACAAATAAAAGAGTGTTGGGGTGTGGGAAAGAGAAACGGAGAGAAGTTTGAAAGGTGGGTAATAAGGCTGGGAAGTGTAGAAGAGAAAATGGAAGTGATAAGTAAAAAGTGGAGATTGAAGGGGAAGTTGGAATGGATAGAGGAAGACAGAACGTGGAATGAGAGAAGGAAAAATTGGATAATACAACAGAGAGTGTGGGAGGAGAGAAAAAGAGGAAATGGTGTAATGGTAGGAAAGGAGAGAATTTGGATAAATGGGAATAAGTGGTTATGGGATGAGGAAAGAATGATTTTAGTGAAGGAGAATACAAAGAAGCTTGGTAGAGATAGAATGGAATGTGTGGAAAGAGGTTAGATTGAGTAGGAATGGTAAAAAAAAAGAGAAGCATGGTGAAAGAGGTAGGAAAGGCAGTAGAGTTTGGTTTTGGAAATAAGACTAAAGGTAAAGTCGCGGAAGTATTTTAAAGAAAAAGGCAAGAAGAAACGGAAGCCCGGCACTGGAAAGCATTTGAATGTTTGTATGTAAAGAGTTAGGTTAAGTTCAATACAGTTAAGTTGAAAAAAAAAACGAAAAATTGTAAGTAGGTTAAGTTTATATGTAAAGGAAGCGGAGGCCCTCGAACCCGTAAAAGGGAGAGTAAATAAACTATATAAATGGCTGTTGGTTTCTTCCTATCTCAAGCTCTTCAGAATATTTTCATGTTTTCATATTAATATTAGTCAAATTAGATAATAAAATTCTATTTATCTATTGATACTAAAAATCTACCGAACTATCAACTGATTTAATTCTACCAGATTTCTTTCCGTGTAGCTTTCAACGTATTATCAGACATCACAAAAAAAATCGTAAAGTTATGTAAATCAAGCTAAAATTTTTCAAAGTTCTGAAAATTCTGTTCAGATTTTCGGAAGTTTAAAAGTGTTTCCAAAAGTATTAATAATATTTGAACCATTCGCCAGAAAAACGGCTTAAGTCGACTTAAGCCGTTTGTCGAATGACGGCACTTTCGTATTAAGTGTCATCTGAACTATAATATTTAATTGAAACTGTGCATTTATGAACATTTTTAGAGTTTTAATTCGAATTTTAAAGTAGTGATGTCCAAACGTCGTGACGCTACGCAGCTTGTCTAGGTCGCACGTCGTGTACCGCGCTATCTTTTGTGTTGACGTTCAAAATATAGATTAAAAAGATATTATTAATGATGAATTACTCTTCTGATCTTTTGTCTATCACTTGTTTTCTAAATCCAATCAATCGAGAATTTTATAAAAACATTTTGACTTTTGCAGAGATTAACAATAACGATGAATCAAACAACACAAGCGCGATGAATATTAACCTATTAACGCCCATGCAAAGCGAAAAATTGTTATCAAAAAAGTGAATACGTGAAAGAGGACCGTAGACCAAACAATGATTTTTGACATTAAAAATTGTTTAAAAAATAATTTGTTTAAAGAATTTGTTATAAACAAAAAAAAACTAAAATTTATGAAAAATAAAACAGCGCCACTCGGTTGTAACCGGAAAATTACGAAAGGAATATGTGTGAAATTTTTTAATTTTTCACTCCATTTGTTATAAATAATCAATAAACAATAACAATGACCACTTAAACCAATCTTAGCTCATGCTTAGAGAAATGTTGATATCAAAAATGTGAATACGAGAAAAAATAACAAATAAAGAATAACAAATTGTTTAAACAAATTACTTTTGAAACAATTTTTAATGTCAAAAATTATTATTTGGTTAACGGTCCTCTTGTGAGTATTCACTTTTTTATATAAATTTTTTCCTACATAAGGGCGTTAATAATAAGTTTACCAGAAATTTTTTAATGTTGTGTAAACCTATGTTATTTCGCATATAAAGCTGTTTATATTTATACATTTTTAACAAAGACTATAAAAAAGTTAAAGAAAATTATTTGTTACATATTATATGTAAGTATTTCTAATTAAAAACGTTTCTTTTTTTAACTATTTTTCTCGATCTTTTGAAAAACGGCTTAAGTCCGTCTTCGTTTGTTTATTTACTAATTGTCAGTGTTTTTGTTTCCTGGGTAGTAAACAAATATGGCTGACATAAATTATAAAAATAACTGTAAAACATATATTAAATAAAACAGTCAAGTTTTAATTTATTTTGATAATGTCAATTTTCAAAGTCACATAATATAAATGCTGCAACTCTCTAGAAATTAAGAATAATAATATTAAACAGCAATAATTTGTTTAATAAAGTATTGTTAATATTTTTTATACCAATCTTTTTTTACACACTGAAAAAATGAATAGGCGATTTGACTATGCTCCTAGTTACGAGAGAAGCCCACTAGGAATCCAGAGTTACATTAACTAGGATCCTGGATATCTCAATCAGGATTCCTAGTTAAAGATACTCTGATTCCTAGTGTGCTCCGCTCGTAACTAGGAGCATAGTCAAATCGCCTATTCATTTTTTTCGTTGCATATATACAAAGAAAGATCTGATGTAAAATTAAGGAAAAATTGCAACTTTTTATGTAAAATTTTACAGAAGCTGAAATAAAATAAAAAAAAGTTTACTTGAAATAATTTATTTAAACAATTTTTTATTTTTGGTTCTTTACAGAAAGTCTCTTACAGTTTCTTTAAAGAAACAAGCAAGAAAAGTTGCAGAATTGGGAAAAAGCGGTATTTGCTTTGGTCAATTTGAGAACTATAATAGTGCAATAAATGTTTCAAATAAGATTAACAGTTTTATTTAATCTGGTGGTTAATCATATTTTATGCATGTTTTGCATTTATTGAAATACATTCAGGAATGTATTACAGGAAAAATTAAAGATAATTTTAAAACAAAAAAAAAGAAGTATATTTTTTACCCAAATAGCAAATATATTTAATCTTAAAAAATACTGGAAATATTCAGTAATATTTTCTGAATCTAAGGTCGAAATTTCTATGTTTTAAGATTAAATAATAGAGATTGAACAGGCCCGGATCTAGAAATTTTTTTAGGGGGGGCATATATGCCATTTGGCGCCCTTTTCTCCTTAAAATTTTTTTCGATAACGTTTTTTTTTTTTGCTTCACTCAACGACCATTTTGGCGCCCCGCTGGTTAGTGCAGGGGGGGCACGAGCCACCCCTTGCCCTTCCCCTAGATCCGGGCCAGAGATTGAAAAAATAGATTATAAACTTGTATTTTGAAATGAACAAATCCGCGTATGGAAGAACTCCTTTAATGATCATAGAATCGTACAATTAATCGATTCTTTAGGTATACTTTGGTTTCATAACAAATTAAATCATTCAATAAATTTAGTTTTAAGAAAATTATCATTTACCATTTTTCTTACATATAAAACTAAAAATAAATAAAATAAAATGTAATTGCAAACACTTATAATTTTAATTAAAGAGACTACACGGAAAAAAATAGTACGTGAATCTTTAATTGAAAATGCTTGACTTTTGGATAAGACACAAGTTTCTGGAAATTTCCAGTAGTTTACTTTAATCATATTAGGATTTGCACGAAACAGTACAAACTAGTCAAAGATTTATTAAAGTTCAGTCAAGGATTGATATACTAGAACTGCTATTTCACGAGTACTCGAAAAATCCGTTAACTTTGCTAGAGTGAGTTTAGGACGGATATGCGTAGTGAGCATCTGCGCATTATCAGCTGTCTGCAGCTCGAAGTGGCTCGAGATGCTTCCACAGTAAAATGTCGTCGTATGTCATAAAAGAAGCGCATTAGATTTGTTTTTGTATAAAAACATTGATCTTAAAATGGTGCGGGAAAGGAATTTTTATATGTTTCTCTAATTTTGATCGGTAAGTGATATAAACGAAAACCAAAATTGATTTCAAGTGCGAGGTGGCCGTGGTGTTTAAGTGTTCGGTTTCGCGTTCGTGTAGGTCTAGGTACAATTGTACATAGGTTCGAAACTTTGAAATAATAAATTAATTTTCTAATTGTGTTAATAGTATACGATAGTCTATATTAAATGATCCTGTGTACGAATCTGTTAAATAAATAATATTGTGGTTAGTGTAAATCACAAAAATTAATTTTTTTTGCACAAATAAAAGAATTTGTCAGGCAACGAAAATTTCATAGACTTTCTTTGAAATTTTAGTGCATGAGTATTTATTCGTCAATGGATTTTTGGCCCTTTCCAAAAGTCAAGTACTGAGTCAAGGAAACATTTCAGTACTATTTTTTTCAGTGTGAAGGCTAATTTTCAGAAAAGTGTAAAACTGACTTAAAAAATTGGATAAAGTTCCGAATTAGTCAACTCGCGGATTTGTATGAAACTACATATACTTAAGTATTTTGATGCGCTGATTACAAAAATAATAAAGAAAATTATCGACTATTCGAATTTTATGACGGAAACCGTAAAAAGTACGAACCATTTACAGAGGGGTTCGGGTACCATAAAAAGTAAAACGTATTTTTATACAATTGTTGGGGAAAAGAGGTTACGTACTATAAGAAATGTTTGTCTTTTATTCAAATTCACCTATGCATTTGTTGCTTTTATTGGGGTCTTGCATTTTTAACAAGAATTAGCAACTTTTTTGAGAAAATATACCTATAGAACATAAAATATGTACTTCTATGAAACCTACATCTTTTGTTCAGTACATTTTTTTGAAATTCTGAAAAAATGCTACCATATTCTACTGTACTACTCTATTCATTTTCAAGCTTTGATATATTCATTAGCGATTACCTTGAAAACTGTTAAAGATACCGAAAAATTGTGTAAGATTTAAAATGTGTGTTTTTAAGAATACTACCATCTTTATTTTAGACATTTTTCGAAATTTCTAATATTTACTGAGTTGAACTGAGAAAACTAAAATAGTATATTTCGTAACATGCGTGACAAGCAGTCGTTTCTGAAACGAAAGCAATGTTTTTGCAACGAGTGAAACGAGTTGCAAAAATTGCGCGAGTTTCAAAACGACTGCTTTGTTCACGCAGTTACGAACGATACTTTTCATAACAAAGTCATAAAAGGCGTGATTTGGTTCTATGTATAGATAACCAGAAAGTTGCAGAATTAAAAAAGATTCACTATGTCACGTCTGAGCGTACACAAATACAATCCAAATTAAATGTCTCACACTTTTTTACTTTTCAACACGCCGCGCTAGTGATACGATCAGGTTAGATTTTGAAGCGGTACTACTCACGCTAAAGATATCGACTCTGTTCTGTTGGTCAAACAGTGCGTGCAAGAAAAGTAGAAAAGTGGGGGACATGCAATTTGGACTGTACTTGTTTGCACTCTGACGTCACATAGTGAATCGTTCTTAAATCTGCAACTTTCTGGTTATCTACAGAGAACCGAAACACGCCATTTTTAAGACTGCGTTATGAAAAATAGGTTTTCTATCGTTTATACCATGAACAAAAAAGAAAAAAAAAGAAATATCAATAAATAAATCATTTTTCGAAATTTCTAATATTTACTGAGTTGAACTGAGAAAACTAAAAAATAGGTTTTCTATCGTTTATACCATGAACAAAAAAAAAAAAAAGAAATATCAATAATAGAATTAATAAAAACAAATTGATCCCGAAAAAATCAACGCATATGTTCAAAGTGGCCGATGGCGGCGCTGGAGGTACTCTGTGTGGAATTTAATTAAAATGCATGGGAAAACACAGAAAAACTTCTTTTTCGCTTATTAAAATTGATTTAATTGTACTTTTTTTTACATGATATTAATCTTGAAACTTTCGAATTATTTTGCAACATAATTCAATTTAGAAAATCGTATAATATTTTATTTATAATGAAAATTGTGTTCAGATTCCTGGCGGGAGATTCAAATAAAATAAATTTTGAACATTCGATACACTGCAAAAACATGGTGTCTTAAATTGGGCAAAAATGTCTTAAATTAAGATAATTTTGGTGTCGAAGAGACGAAAAATGTCTCAATTTAAGACATTTTTGAACAATTTAAGACACCTGTTTTTGCAGTGTAAGATATCAAAAGTGAAATTATTAACCATATTGCTATTAAAATTGCAAATTATTATCAAATAATCAATTATAAATACAAAAAAATAATTTTAAAATGTTTATTTTAAATTTCCCACCAAAAATCTTAACACAATTTTCATTAAAAATAAAATATTATACGCTTTTCTGAATTGAATTATGTTGCAAAATAATTCGAAAGTTCCAAGATTAATATCATGTAAAAAAAAGTACAATTAAATCAATTTTAATAGGCGAATATGAAGTTTTTGTGTGTTTCCCCATGCATTTTAATTAAATCCCACACAGAGTACCTCCAGCGCCGCCATCGGCCACTTTCAACATATGCGTAGATTTCAATGCATTGGTGTCATCAGGCTGATAATGAATAATAAAATTTAATTAATTATTATATTCTTGTAAAAAATTATTAGTTCTAAAATTTATATTAAATAAAAAACACGTGTTTCCTTATTTGTCACATAAAATTCGAAAGAATATTGTAATTGAAAATAATTTTTAAAACTTGCGTAGAAACGCAATAATAGTCGTCGAAAGTTGATAAAACGATATTATTAACAAAGTTGATATCATTTACTTTGTAATCGACTTCATAAATGTATTGATTAGACTAATATCAGTGTAAAAAAAGTTTAGTTTGCAATCAAGTGTTCATAAATAGAGACTGAATATCACGATACACTAAAAAAAAAGTATGTGGTGAGTAAATTTACAAGTGCAGCGAAAATCTGATAAACGCAGAATACGTTTCTAACAATCTCATATCACTTAGAACAGGTGCATTAAAAAATAGCGTTTCTGAGGCACACGGGTACGAGAAGTGCAATTAAAAACAGGATGCGACCACTACATCATAAGTGCAAATGTTTTAAGAACAATGAAAAATGCACCTCGAAATGTCACAACAGCCTGTCGTGTAAAAATAAAAAAATCACATATTATTTTCTGGTAGTGAATAACATGGTAAATAACATTGCCCAAGCATGAGTGGGCAATGTCGACATTGCCCGGACATTGTCGACATTGCCCGGACATTGTCAACAATGCCCGGTCATTGTTAAAAAAATTTCAACATTGGTGGATTTTCTATCCAATGTCAATAATGCCCGATTTCGGACATTGCTCGTAACATATATATATATATATATATTGTATTAAATTTCCAATTTTTTAATAATAATGTAGAAAAACGCGTTTTAGTACTCTGTTTCTCAAAAAGTTAAATTTAATAAATTCATAACTTCTGTACTTTTCATTTAATAAAAAAATATGTATTTTCTTATTTTTTATATAGAATCAGATAAAAATTATTCCCAGTAAAAAGGGGGTTATTGAGCAAGCGTTTTGGCTAGTTGAGCAAGCCGTCTGTTCAATTGTCCAACCGGCATTTGGACAATCGGGGTGGTTGCTCGATCATCCAATGCATTATGCCCAATCATCCAAAAGGTATTTCGAGCTTAAAACTAGAAAAAAGCAACTTAACTTTTGAGAAAACATTAAGAAACGTTAAATTATGGATAAATGCAAAAAACTGTATAATAAAAATACGTATATTAAGAATAAATAACATTTCAGAAAGTCGTGATTTATTGACACACAGGGAGCAAAACATCTGACTAGCAGAATAGACGTAACCAATAAAAATCTTTCTACCGCGAGAGAATAAATTGTGATTGGCTACGTCTATTCTGCTAGTCAGATGTTCTGCTCCCTGTGTGTCAATAAATCACGACTTTCTGAAATGATATTTATTCTTAATATACGTATTTTTATTATACAGTTTTTTGTATTTATCCATAATTTAACGTTTCTTAATGTTTCCTCAAAAGTTAAGTTGCTTTTCTCTAGTTTTAAGCTCGAAATACCTTTTGGATGATTGGGCATAATGCATTGGATGATCGAGCAACCACCCCGATTGTCCAAATGCCGCTTGGACAATTGAACAGACGGCTTGCTCAACTAGCCAAAATGCTTGCTCAATAACCCCCTTTTTACTGGGTTTCCTCCCATAAAAATGTTTAATTGAAAATGTCACGTGAAACCAATAGACAATTCCTAAAGCTTTGAATAGAAAGTGTTAGTAATCATGTTTTCTTAATTTTAATTCGTTTTAATTGCATTTTATGTCTATCTATCGAATTAGAATAAAAATGGTACAATTTTTATCACAAATTAAAAAGAATAAACATGTCTCCAAACGAATCAAAAGTTAAAAATTCAAATACGAAATTAAATTTAAATTGACTAAACAGAATAAAAATTAAAAATGCAAAACTACTAATATAGTTTTATATAAATTATAATAATAATAATATTAATAATAATAATTAAAAATAATAAAATTCTTTATATCTAACTTTTCAATTTGTATTTAAAAAAAATAAATTAATGGAAAATATTTTTTCCTACCTGTTGACAAATAATTGCTGCATGTATTTTTATAAATTATAACAACAATTATTTAACTTCTATGTTACCATTAAAAGTGCAAAACTGTAAACTTGGTATGATAAAAACAAAAATAATAATTAAAAATAATAAAATTCTCTGTACCTTTTCAATTTACAATTAAATAAAAAAAATCAATGAAAATTATTGTTATTATCACTATTATTACTCACCTGTCATTAAATGCAAGGAGGATCGTCATGTGACTGAACCCACATAATAACACAAATAATCTAACCTCAAACGTTACCCTTGAAAGGGCTAAATTACTAACTTAATTTTATGCTTCAATATAATATTAATAAAAACATTTAATTAAATTAATCAAATAAAAAGAAAGCAATGAAAAATATTGATATTTTATAACTCACCTGTATAAATCTGCAGAATATTGACTTGTGAAGCACATTAAAATGACACACTCTTTCTCTTATAAAACTAAAACACTATTTATCACTAAGCACTTCACTGATTTTATTTTATAAAACATTTTTCTCCAAAATTATTTAAAATTTTTAACTAAATGACAAAATTACAAAAGTAAATGTTAACAACTAACCTGAAATATTATACTTACTATTAAACTGCCACGAAAATAACAACAAAAAACTATCGATAAATATCGAAGATATTGTTGACCAATGAGAGAGCGAAAAAGGGTCTTACATGTCTGAAGTTTGTCGAAATAAGGCATTTCTTTCATTTTCAAGGTTAAACCTAATTTTTAAATTAAGATCAACTTAATTAAAATTATTATAATTTTGAATTCCCAAAATTATAAAATATCATGTAAAATAAGTTAGAATTACATTTTAATATTTTTACTGTAAAAATTATTATGAAAATCAGAAAGTCGAAATCGAAAACTATCGATTATATCTACTGACCAATAAGAGGTCAAGAAAGGGTCTTACACGTCTGAAGTTAATTACAACGTCCGTTCCTTTTTAGAATAGGATTTAGATATGTCACATGAATATAAGTGGGACACCTTCCGTATTTCTATAAAATGGCAATCGAAATAGTAAAATACTGATTTTGAATGTTAGTTTTTGTCGTTAAACAGTTTTTAGTAACATTCTTAAGACAACAAGCGTTTCAGAAAATCAACAATAAACTTTTCCAATGAAAGTATAAAACGATCTGGTCGCGTGTTAGCTAACACCTTTAGCTATTTAACGGAGTACACAAATTCTTTTAACTCAATTGTAAACACATTTTATTTACTTCTATCAAAAGGTGTCCCACTCATTAAAACAATTTTCTAATATAAAAAATACATATTACATTTTATGTAGCTTTACATTTTGTAACGACTTTTACTGCGTTGTTGTAAGACATTTTCAGCAATGTAAAACTTAAATTAAGTTTTATTTTTATTTGTATCTATATACAAAACAAAGAAGTTTAGTCTAGTATAAGTGACTTTTTAAGGCAATTTCTGTAAAATATTTTAATTGGACATCTCCCCCGGACTTATCCTATATAAATTACAATGTAATTTACGTCAAAAAGTCGAAGTTACGTATAACTTTACAACCCTGGGTATTAGTAATCTTAGATTTTGCTAGAACTTATAAGTATGTAGTTCAAGATGCTGTTAAGCTTTACACTTTAACAATGATCAATGTTCTGTGTTTGGAGGATTAATCCCTGTAATAAGAGGGTTATTGAGCAAGCGTTTTGGCTAGTTGAGCAAGCCCTCTGCTCAATTGTCCTAACGAAATATGGACAATTGGGCTGGTTGCTCATTCACCCAATGCATTGAGTCCAATAATCCACAAGGTATTTCGAGCTTAAAACTGGAGAAAAAGCGACTTAATATTGATAAAACACTAAGAAACGTTAAATTAAGCATAAATACACAAAATTAGATAATAAAAATACGTATATTAAGAATAAATAACATTTTCGAAAAGACGTGATTTATTGACACTCAGAGAGCAGAACACCTGACTAGCAGAATAGACGTAGCCAATCAAAATCTTTCTACCGCGAGAGACTAAATTGTGATTGGCTACGTCTATTCTGCTAGTCAGGTGTTCTGCTCCCTGTGTGTCAATAAATCACGTCTTTTCGAAAATGTTATTTATTCTTAATATACGTATTTATATTATCTAATTTTGTGTATTTATGCTTAATTTAACGTTTCTTAGTGTTTTATCAATATTAAGTCGCTTTTTCTCCAGTTTTAAGCTCGAAATACCTTGTGGATTATTGGACTCAATGCATTAGGTGAATGAGCAACGAGCCCAATTGTCCATATTTCGTTAGGACAATTGAGCAGAGGGCTTGCTCAACTAGCCAAAACGCTTGCTCAATAACCCTCTTATTACAGGGATAGCAAGCCTATTATAACTACCCCATAAAACTAAAGTATCAATATTACTTTGTATCTGTATATGAGCAAGTCAATCAGTTTTCTTAACAGTTCAGTAAGATATAATTTAAAACCATTAGAAAATTTGTGGTATTTACAGAACTTGACTTGCTCCCAAGATCTGCTATATACAAATTAAAAAGCAAAAAGACGAGCGAGGAACCCTGAGGAACGCCACACTCAACCTGTCAGAAGTGCTCTATCTTAAAACGTTAAATTCCAAAAATTCATAAATTATGTAATTTTTTAACAATAAATATATTAAAAAATACGTGTTATCTTAGGTTTCATACAAAATGAGAAAAAATTATTCCAAAGAAAATAGTATATTAAGCAACAAGGGGTTAAAGGCAGCCATTTGTTTACGCTGATGTTTGTGTACGAGTGACAGTCGAGGGCTACATGCATCTAAAAGCGCCATTTTTGTGCCGGTGGGATAAAAAAAGTTTTTCAATGAACATGGCACGTAGAATGTCCCATATTTAATGTTTTGAAATTTTTCTTAAAGTGCTATAATTTGATTAAATTTTTACGTTTCTTTACATAATATTATTTATTTACATATCGTTCTTAATGATGATTTTAGTATATTTCACTGGATAATTTAGCCGAAAAGCCTATATAAAGTTGAATTTAATAGTATATTTCGTAAAATGCGTGACAAGCAGTTACGAACGATACTTTTCATAACAAAGTCATAAAAGGCGTGAATCGGTTCTCTGTACAGATAACCTGACCAGAATGTTGCAGAATGAAAAACGATTCACTATGTCACGTCAGAATGTACACAAATACAATCAAAATTGAATGTCTCACACTTTTTTACTTGTCAACACGCCGCGCTAGTGATACGGTCAGGTTAGATTTTGAAGCTGTACTACTCACGCTAAAGACATCGACTCTGTTCTGTTGGTCAAACAGTGCGTGCAAGAAAAGTAGAAAAGTGGGAGACATTCAATTTGGACTGTACTTGTTTGCACTCTGACGTCACATAGTGAATCGTTCTTAAATCTGAAACTTTCTGGTTATCTACAGAGAACCAAATCACGCCATTTTTAAGACTGCGTTATGAACAATTCTTTTCGTTCCTAATCATAAACCATAACGACATGAAACTTTAGTTTCGCCTTTGATATGGATAACTTGTGTGTAACTGTGTGAATTTAGTTTCATTCAGTTCCGATAACAAAAGTAAACTAAAGTCAACTTCTGCTTCGTAAAACAAGAAAGGATAATTAAAATAAAAACGAAATGACTTGAAGTTTTGTTTTTGATGATGTGTTAGAAGACAAAACAAAATAGTACTTATGTTTAGTTTGGTTTTCGTGACATTCTCTATAGTCAAAGTATCCAAACATATTTATCATTTTATAAATGGTTATTTCTTAAAACCATTCATTTTTGGATATAAATTTTTGTTTAAGTCCTAAAATATGTAATCAATAGACAGATCTTATAGCTTAGAATAGAAAGTGATAGTCATCATGTTTCCAAACATTTTAATGGGTTTTAATTCTGTTTTCTTAATATGAATTAAATTGTTACCCATTCTTAGTCTATAAAGAGAATTCAATTGGTTGCATGTTTTTTAGGGAATACATGTATTTCAATTGTAACTTCCTTATCGGTAGGGCCGTAGAGAGGGAGTGGGAATGGTGGGTTTCCCACCGGGCCCGGACTTTAATACCATTGTCTGAAATATCAATATGCATTCTGCAATGTTTCTTGATTTTCATCACTTTATAATTATATTCATTATTTTGGCATTACTTTTAAAAATCTCAATTATTTATCCGATATTGCAATTATTTTCATCAATTTTCGTAATTTCTGCAATTTTTTAATTATTCTCTTTAATTAAAATGTTTTAAGTAATTTTATAATTACTTTTTTTTTTAAACATATGGGCATTTCCAAGTGAGATTTACCTATCAAAAATTAAATTAATTTTAATGTATATTTTTTAATTCTAGGGTGAAAAATATTGAATACGTAATTTTTTATTTGAATTTTGAAGGCCAAGTTTTTGAGTTACGAATTTTCAAAATTTTGATTTTGCAAATTTAGACCTTTTTTCAATTGTTTATAGTTTGCAAAATACTGAAGATACAAAATTTATGTAAAGAGATAAAATACTTATTTTCTTGTCAACTTTACAATTATTTTAGCAATAAAATTGATTCGTGTTTTTTTAATAACAAAATAACAATTTTTTATAAACAAAATTCATTTTTTTCAAATTAGGGAGTAAAAAAAAATTTTTTTTTTTCTTTAAATAAACTTAAAAATGTTACAAATAAAATGCAACAAGACCCATAATGATCCGACTCTTAGTTTGATTTAAATCAATTTTATAAGTTCTTCGTGCAACTGGGTAGATAAATTTTTAATACTAAAAGTAAAAAATATGTGTATATTAACATATGTATAAATAAATAAATGTTTAATTTGATCACTGAATTGCTTTGAACATTTCGAATTATTGTACGCGCGAATTGCGTCACACTTAGAGCTAGCACAACGAACTTATAATATTCTTGCTAAAATAATTGTAAAGTTGACAAGAAAATAAGTATTTTATCTCTTTACATAAATTTTGTATCTTCAATATTTTGCAAACTATAAACAATTGAAAAAAGGTCTAAATTTGCAAAATCAAAATTTTGAAAATTCGTAACTCAAAAACTTGGCCTTCAAAATTCAAATAAAAAATTATGTATACAATATTTTTCACCCTAGAATTGAAAAATATAGGGGAGAGGGCCCCAAGTTGGACACCCTATCGGTTTATTGCTGTAGAATCCAAACCGAATAAAATATATTAAAATGTTTTATACCGGATGAAAGTACAATTTATAAGGTAACTTATCGCCACAGAGAAGTAAAATTAACATCGTGTAACAATTCTTGAACTATTTTTAATTATTTTACGGAATTTATCAAGAAATAAAATTTCTAAAAACTTCAATTTTATAGCTTAACAGCAAAAAGTAATAAAATATCGAAAAATATCAATATAATAAATTCTCTAACTATAAAATCACATTTTATGGTGGAAAATAAAATTTTTTTAATAATTGGCTCAAAAAATTATTGAAAAAAGTATAAAATCGAAAATATGCAAAAAATACATTGAAATTTTAGGCTTGTCCATCTTAGGGTACGTGACACCATTTTTTAATCCCCAGTAAACATATATATATGAATACTGAATTAGTAAAATCATTTTAGAATATTATTATACGATAAATAAAGAATGTTATAACGTTAAGTACTCATTCTAAATCATAAATTTAAATAACTTTACCAACTTGAGAAAAAACTGTTACAAATCTTTTTTAGACACAAAATTACGTGGTATGTGTAGAAGAAAAACCAACTGGTTTTTTTTCCTCAAATGTGCATCAAAATGTTCGTCTATGCAAACAACAAAAATGACAGAAAGCATAAGGCGCTGTCACCTTAAACAAAAATTTTATACGAAATGTCCATCTTGGGGCCCTGTCCATCTTGGGGCCCACTCCCCTACATTAAACTTAATTTAATTTTTGATAGGTAAATCTCACTTGGAAATGCCCATATACTCTATGAGTATATGTATATTTCAGTTATTTCTCTCAAATTTTATTAAATGTTTTTAATTTTTCATATTTAAATTATTTTTATGATAATTCAATTTGCTTTCTAAATCTTAAATTATTTTCAGCATGATTCAATTATTTTTTCCAATTTTGAATTAATTTGATCATTTTTCAAATATTTTTCTCGATTGTTAATTCCTATTCTAATTTTTTAAAATTATTTTCTAAGATTTTTAAGTATTTTTCTGAAAATTCAAATATTTTCTTCAATTTCTAATTATTTTAATTTGTTATCAGAATTTCAAATTTATTTTATTAATTATCGTAAATTTCAATTATTTTTAGCTTTCTTCCAGACTTTTCTCCAATTTTTAGTTTTTCTCATTTTATAAAATTATTTTCTCAAATTTTTTAAGTTTTTTTTCTCAAATTTCTATTATTTTTTTCAATTTTTAATTATTTTTATTTGTTTTCATAATTTCCAAAATTTTTTATTAATTATTTATTTATTTATTTATTTGATACATATACGGACAGGAAGTCCTTGTTTAATAAAAAAAAGAAGAAAAATACATTGAAATGTTCCGAATGTTCCTCAATCCTCATTACAATTACAATTATCGTAAATTTCAATTATTTTTAGCATTCTTCCAGTCTTTTCAATAATTTTTAGTTATTCTCATTTTCTAAAATTATTTTCTAAGATTTTTAAGAATTTTTCTAAAATTTCAATTGTTTTCTTCAATTTTTAGTTATTTTCATTCGTTTTCATAATTTCAAAATTTGTTTATTAATTATGGTAAATTTTAATTACTTTTAGCTTATTTCTTTAATTCTTTTCCCCAATTTTTATAGATATTTTCTTTTTTTTTAATTGATTTCTAAGATCTTTATGTATTTTTTTCAAATTTCAATTGAGGAGCACTTTTTTCAAAAGTTGATAAATCCACATTTTGTTGTTTCGAGAAAATTAAACAAATCCAGTTTCGCACCTAACCCCTAGAGTTATTTATAAAGTAGAAAAAATATTCGAAATTATTTATATACGAATGTTTTTTGCACTTAAGGAGATTCATTTTTAATTAATGTTTATAGTAATTAAGGAATTTAAAGGTTTTTGTAATTTATTCTAGGGAAAAAATTAATTTTTTAAATCATCTTATGGTTAAGTCAAAGTTTTTTTTAAATTGAAAATTCTTTGATAATTAATTTTTTTCTGGAATTTAACAGTGACAGATCGATTTGTAAGGTTTCTAATATATTAAATTTGTGATTATCTCAACTTTTTTGGAAAATGGATTTATCAACTCTTGAAAAAGTCCTCCTCAATTATTTTTTCTTTATTTAAAAAAAATTCTGTACTTTTTTCAATTATCACACTTAAATGTCATTTTTTTTCACAACTTATCATTGTTTGTATCATATTTTAATTATTTTCGTTAAGTTTTAAAATTTAAAAACATTTTTAAATTATTTTTCAAAATTTATTTCTTTCAATTTTTAATTCTTTACATTTGTTTCATAATTTCAAATGTATTTTAACTATTTATCTGACTTTTCAATTATTTCATTATTTATATTATTTTTTATATTATTTTCTTCAATTTTCAATTACTTTCGTTCTTTTTTCGATCTTTTTCATAATTGCCAAAAAGTTTTTACTTCTTTCAATTTAATTAAAACTTGTTCTGTTTAATTTTAAATTATGTTTATCTTTTTTCATTCATTTTCTCTAATTTTTAATTATTTTCTTTTATTTCAATGAACTTCTGAAAGTTTTAAATATTTTTTCAAATTTTAATTTTTTTTTTTTAATTTTAATTTATTTATCTCAATTTTTAACCATGTTTTTTTAATTTTAAATTATTTTCTCTAATTTTTCATTATTCAATTTTGTTTTAATTTACTTTCAAGATTCTCAAATATTTTTCTCAAATTTAAATTATTTTCTTTATGTTTAAAACATTTTTATGATTGTTTAAATTTTAAATTACTTTCCCCAATTTTTAATTGATTTTATTTTTTTTTTCAATTGATTTGCAAAATTTGCAATTATTTTTTTTTAAATTTTTTTCAATTTACATTGATTTATTATAATTTCACTATATAATTTATATTTTATTTTTATATTAGAATTTCTAATACTTATATTTATTTCATAACCGGCAAATTTTCTGTTCTGTAATTTTACAAAAGCATTAGGAATTTTACATGAGGATAAAGTTTTATTCCCAACTCTGCGCTTAAAATCCGTAAAATATGTAAAAATGTTACTGTAGAAGTAGGTAATAAACGCTCCTACTTCTATAGTGGTAAAATTACAGAATCATTTTTTTCAGTGTACCCAGTTGAAAAAACTTGTACAAGATCTTGGACAAGTTCTTATAGAATTTCTTGTACCTGATCAGTGGCATGAACTTGTACAAGACCTTCCAAGAACATGTATGTGTTCTGCATAAGAAATTGGAACATATTCTTCTTCAGGTTAATGTATAAGATCTTATAGAAGAACACTTACTCGTACAAGACCTTGTACATGTTCTTGTAGAGGTTCTTGTACAGGTTCTTGTACAGGTTCAAAAAAGAAAAAAACAACACTGACGAGTTTCGAACCCTCAACCCGTTTCGAACTCGTCTAACGAACGCCTTTAGTACCTCACGGCCATTGTTATATGAAAATAATATACTTAAACCTGTACAAGAACATGTTCCAATTTCTTATGCAGAACACATACATGTTCTTGGAAGGTCTTGTACAAGTTTATACCACTGATCAAGTACAAGAAATTGTACAAGAACTGCCCAAGATCTTATACAAGTTTTTTCAACTGGATAGTGACGGAGCACTGACGGCAAATGACCGTCATAGAACAAAAATAATATAATCAGGGGGGCCAAGCCGTAATGCATTAACTGGATATGCTGTGTTTTCTAGGTGCGTCTATCGTAGAGCTAGTGTCGCCACTTACTTGAATGAACGACTGCTTGTGTGTGTCAACAAACACAAACGCCTCTCATTCACATACATGGCGACACTAGCGCTGCGATATACGGACCCAGAAAACACAGCATATCCAGATAATGCATTACGGCTTGGCCCGCCTGATTATATTATGTTCTATGACGGTCATTTGCCGTCAGTGCTCCGTCACTACACTGAAAAAAATGATTCTGTAATTTTACCACTATAGAAGTAGGAGCGTTTATTACCACTTCTACAGTAACATTTTTACATATTTTACGGATTTTAAGCGCAGAGTTGGGAATAAAACTTTATCCTTATGTTAAATTCCTAATGCTTTTGTAAAATTACAGAATAGAAAATTTGCCAGTTATGAAATAAATATAAGTATTAGAAATTCTAAAATAAAAATAAAATATTAATTATATAGTGAAATTATAATAAATCAATATAAAATAAATAAAATATGTAATTACACAAAATTGTGTATTTATCGTTTTAAACTGTAATTTGCACTGCATCTAAACTTAACCTCAACTTTAAGAAAATTTTAGAAAGGTTCTATCGTTTCTTTGTGATAAAATAGGAAGACATTTTTTTTATAATTTATGAATTCAAATGAAGTTGAATTTCTTTTTACAAACAAATGCCTGTAGACGGGCAAAATAGCCGCATATAACCAATTCGTTTTGAAGAAATATCTTATTAACAACTAAAATGAGAAACTACTTTAAGACGTAGCACAATTAGGTTTCTATAATTAATCATTTTTGCTGGGAATTTTACATAAGAGGATTATGGATAAATACATCAAACTGTAATATTTTACTTCAAGATGATAACATTGAGATTATAAACAGGATTTTTACATGCTTTTGTAACTTTACTGTTACTGGTGAATTTAATACTATGAAGGTAGGTGCTTTTATTACCCACTACCAAAGTAGTACATTCACAACCCTAAATGTACATTTACTGAAAAATGTAATATTGCATTACTGAAAGCTGTAAAAATTCAGGTTGATTGGTATTATTGCTACTTTCCAAAGCGTAATATTACAGAAAGTTTCTAAAGTAACATTACAATACGGATGTAATTTTCCTGAAGTATTTTTTACAGTGTACATAAACGCTGGCCTTACTTACGTAAGTGATCACTTTTAAAAGGATGCATAACTGCCTATCTCTATGCAGTAGTGCATAACCCTGAGCATATTGACAACTGTCAAATTTTGCGTTATTATATAAAGTTTTATTATAAATTATTAAATTTATAGTTTATTAATTTAAAGTGATTATTTCTTAGAAAGTGAAAAAATATGCTTTATTTCTATAGTTAAAAAAATGAGTGTTTTTACTATTCACATCTAATTTAATATTTTAGCATTCAATTAAGTAAAATCATGTAAAATAACTGGTAATTATTTAGAAAATCAACCGGTAGAACAGTATTTCTACCCATCCTTGCGCTTGAGTACACAACTCTGACATTATTTACAGCTGTTAAAATGACAGTTGTTATTATAAGTTTTATTATAATTGTACAATTTCAGTTAATACTTAAATGTTTGAAGTACTTTTGTCGCAAAAAAGTAATTAAAAATGCTTTTTTTACATTGGTTAAAAAATTAAAGTTTTTTGTAAAAATAAATAAAGCAGGTAAACTTTTTCAATCTTCCCCACTGGATTATTCATTTTGGTGCTAAAACACATCACTTACACTTGGTCCCGATAAAAAAACTTAAAAATTCGCAAAATCCGCAATGGTCGGACCTCGAGATTGGCTCTTGATTTCATTTTACATAGTTGATGAGGGATCAAAGTTCAAAAAATTGATTTATTTTTTGAGGTCGCTGAAACCGAACCTGATGTCATATTTTAAAAACTAAGATGTCGGATCAAATATGTCGGACGAACTTAAGTTTTTTCGCATTTTCTTAATATTTGTTAATTAGCGGTTTAGGGGGGGGGGGGGGCTGAAAACGAACCTCATTTCAAATTTCGAAAACTAAAAATAATGGATCCAATATGTCGGACGATTTAAATTTTTTTCGGATTTTCTTAAATTTTGTTACTTGGGAGGTTCAAGAGGCAGTAAATGCGAATCCAACGTCTCATTTCAGAAATTCAAAATGACTGATTCAATATTTGTCGAGTTATGATGGGTTAAAATTTGATTAATGAAACTTATTAAAATTTAAAGAATTCTGTTTAAAACTGTTTTTAAAATTTCTGTTACGTAGTGTAGATTCCCAGTTAAAAAATTCGTGTGTGTTTCCGCGTGTATTCCTGTATGGGTTTCCCATATGGGATCCTGTGTACCAGGGAACTTAGGCACGAACCCTCGAGGAAACACTGTACCTAGGATCCCATGTGGTATCCCACATAGGATTTCAAATTAATTTTTGAAAACTTTTAACATGATGCGCAGTAGTTTTCTATAGCACTTACGGCTACGCAGTAGATTTTTTTGTTCTTGTAAATATGGTGTGTAACAGTTACTGACAAATGAATTATTTTCTTAACAATATTCTTCTTGTAGATTCATTTAAATTGTTTAATAGATTAATTCTTGAATATTACTGAACTTTGTACTTGAGTTTGGGACAAGGGAGGAAATTTAGTACTGCAGTGAGTCCTCTAGAATCGTTGAACTCTGGAATTGCAGATCCTTCGTAAACGTTGGATTTTTGGGAGGTGACATTTTACGCAGTCCCCAGGTGCGAATTTTGGTCGGCAGCCAGAGTTTGTCCGTCGGGCCAAGGTCGGCACAACTCTGGCATGCGTAGTTACGTCTGCCAGAGTTGGCCCAACTATATTTTTTTTCAAGTTCCCAAAGTTGGGCCGACTCTGCAAGCCAACTGTGGCACTTGCAGTTTTCCCGACCATCGGCCCAACCTTGCCCAGAGATTCCCCGACCGTTGAAAAAACTCCGTAAAACATAGTTTGGGGGACTTTAATTTTAGTGGTCGGCCTAACCCTGTGTAAAACACAGGTTAATAAACTCTAAATATTTTAGGTAAATAATGGACTAGTTCCTGAAAAATTCTTAAAAATTAGATGGAAAATAAAATTTATATTTTAACTTCTTTCGGTCTGATTTTAAACATACCATTTACCTATAGATAGGTGATTTAAATTAAATATTTTAAAATCTGAAACAGAAAAATCCGAAGCTGGAAGATTCGAACACGCGACCCCTCACTCTAAAGGCGCCCGCTGTATCCACTAGGCCACTAAAGCAGTTACGAGTCTTTACATATACGTTATATACGAGCAACGGCTTGAAGTGCGCTACAAGACAGTGGGCGTGAGGCCACGCCTCCTAATGTATAAAAGTCAGGAACCGGTTCAGTAGTATTTACTGAAATATAAATTGCTGAACCATGTTTTAGTTTCTGCATTACTGTTTTGGGATTTCTTCTAAATTTTCGTTAATCGTTAATAAAAGCTCATTAAGAATCGTCAAATTTTCTCTATTGCCCCAAACTTATGAATAAATTCAGCACTTATTCATGAATATTTTTTTTCCGTGTAAGCGTCAGGGAACACATACACATGGGATCCTACACAGAAAGACTTTTGATTTTAATACTTAATATTATAGTATCTATTTTTATAAAATTTCGATAGGAAACAAGGATATAAGGTTATATTTTTAGAATTTACTATTTTTAGTATTAAACTATTAAATCAAAAACAACATCAAATAAATAATAATAACAGTGGATTTAGTACTTTAAACAAAATAAATTTTACAAATTTCGATAGGAAATGTTAAAAGAAACTTGAATCGACATTTTGTTGGAAAAATTACCATCGAGTTTTGGAATTAGTAAAATCGAGATTAAAGTAAATCCTATAGAAAGAGAAATAAACTGATCATCATAATTATTATATTAACATAGGTTACCTGAGATAATTGAAATTCCGCATATTTTGAATACTCGTATATAAACACATTCACCGCCACGAACGAAATTCTAACAATAACCTAACACTAACAATAATACAGGCACATGTACAACCATGCTCATAAATGCTGTCCTTCCGGTTTATTGTTAGAACAATAAACAAACAATAAACCGGAAGGACAGCATTTATGAGCAGTGGTATATATAAGTTACGGTTAATGTGCGAAGTCTGGTGAATGTGCACATTTCCCGGACTTTTTGGAGAAAGTGAGTAATTCGTCATTTACTGAAGAAATTATGTACACTCACCAAGTTTATTGGGGATTGTACACATTGACCAGCGTTGGTTGTCGAATGTAGAAATTTGCAGTGATTTTGTTAATTAACTACCCAGGTGCAAATTTTGGTCGGCAGCCAGAGTTTGTCCGTCGGGCCAAGGTCGGCACAACTCTGGCATGCGTAGTTACGTCTGACAGAGTTGGCCCAACTATATTGAGCAATTTTCTAAGGATTCGAGAGTACGAATGCGTGTGGATAGAAAAAGTTTGAGCAATTCGAAATCAGGTGGATTCGTAGTGGCTCCTAGAGAGTTTTCCCAATCTCGTCTAGTTTGAGGATCTAATCTTTGCACTGTGATGTATACTATCCAGTCATCCCATTGGTCAACTGGACGATTTAGATTTTTAAGTGTGCCAATCGCATCATTGATACAGTTAAAGAGAACCTTTAATTCGCTTAAAGACTCAGTTGTCATAGATTTCAGCTTGCAAAGGGAAGCAATTTGAACATTTACTAAGATTCTTAAATTTTGATACTGTTCTGTCAAAATTTCCCAAGCTCGAGTAAAATTATCGGCAGTAGGAGCGATATTCAACAATAACTGTTCAGCTTTACCTGATAATGAGTTCTTAAGATAGTGAATGCGCTCAATATCAGATAAGGAGGAGTTATTATGGATCATTGATTTAAAAAGATCTCTAAAGTTAGCCCAATCCTGATAGTTACCCGAGAATTTTGGAATGTCAATATGAGGAAGATGCTGTCGTATTTGAGTTACAGATTGTTGTCCTTGAATGGAACCTTGAGAGGGGGGAGATTGACACTGAGTATAAAATTTTAGTTTATCCAGGAAAATACCCTTTTGAATCAAGTAATGTTCTTCAGTAGCGGAAAACCAATCACCTTTAAAATAATCTTCATCCTTCTGTGTTGCCTTTGAGGTAAGCGTTGACAGTTCCTCGTGTTGCATTTGGAATTTGTCCCATTTTTTTTCTAAATTTTCAAGTCTTGCTTCACATGCCCCCAAGGTCATGGAAGCAGCCCCGAGTTTCTGAAAATTAGGAAATGCTCGCGCGATGTGACCAGCAAGAGTCCCTTGAGAATCAAGAAGATTTTCAAGGTTAGTTGACATGTTGACGACAAATGAGACTCAAGCAAAGGGACTAAATACCTCTAAATAGTTCTATTTTAATAAAACTAGAATCTTTGATTGAATGATTAAATAATGATAGCGACAATTCAGGTTCAGAATCCGTACGTAAATCGTGAAAAATAGACTATGGCGCGCTCTCTTACATAAATGTCATTTTAAACTAGCTCTGAAAATTCTATAAAATATTCAATGCTGATTGGGACAAAATAACATAGTATTGCCAATAAATTTTATTTTAACACAGTAGTTAGAAAATCTAAAAGCATTTAAGCAAACTAAATATTGCATTAACTTCGAGAAAGTTAATTTTTTTTTTAAATTCTAGAATATCGTTGTATAAATCAAGTACCTAATTAGCACACACTTATTTAGTTAAAACTAATTTAATGTTTAGGAATCTGTCAATATTTACAAGAATAAATGACACGCAGAATTTAAGAATTGAATTAATAAACAAAATGAAAGATTACAATTATGGAACGAACTCACATTAGTAGAGGAAGTTTAAACTGATGTCACGACTGTAGATTCTGAAATGTGTTGTACTGAAGTGTACTAATGCGAGAAGACAGTAGTCGAGTGCAGCAACTTCAAATTAATTCAATGTATTTCAGTATTTCGTAGCAATCATTTGGTTAGTTGAATCCAATGGTAGTTATTTTGAGTTCAAGTAAGAATTCATTTCCAAGGTAAGAGATCCAGAAGAGTTGATTTTCGAAAGTTTCAAAGATTTTATAATGCAATAAGCCTTATAGTGATTGTAAAAGGCATAAGAGTCTATCGCTCGTAGTTCGTAATGCATGTCTAGGCAAGCATGTAGAAGTAGTGGTGCAGGCAGGCTGTCAGTGGGAGTGATAGTAGTTAGCAGTAGAAGGCGGTCCTACAGTAGTATGATAGTTCAGTAGTCATCCTTCAACGGTGAGACGATGGTATACAAGTGTGTGTGTAGAGAAGTAATGAGCACACAATTATAGAAATTAATTACCGAAGAAATCGCATGGACACATCTGTTTAAGTCTGCCGAGAACAACAATAACAATACTTGATGATGATAATTGTCGATTTCAAGACAATTTTAATATTCACAATTATCACAGGATATAAAATACAGATTTTAATTGTTAATTAGAAATTAACAATTACCACAAAAAATGCAAGGCACAATTTTTATATTTCAGAATAATTTTCTCTGTCAGGTAAAGCGACAAGGAAACGGATAACATCATCCTAAATGACAACTTGTTATTAACAAATGTCTTCCACGTTACACTTACACTTCCCACTGCACTACGCTGCACCTTTCACTCCACTTTAATCCAAAGAAAGCACCAATTATCCGGCTCGAAGGACCAAATGTTCCGGGATTGCGGGTTTTTGTCCTTTTAAATAAAGTAACACAAATTGTTTCCTTTAAACATTAACAAAGTTCTATTTATTTTATGCAATAAATTTATTTAATGTGTTTCAAACATTGTACACCGGAATTTATACAAACTGCTTATCAAACAATAATTTTTGGAAAAGTGGTGCTAATCTAACCGATTCGAGCGATAGACTAACCAACTTCCAAATATTAGTCATTATACGAGCCGACTCCTAATTTAGGCAATTAAGAAGTTCAATATACATCGAACTATAGAATTCAACTATGAATCTCGTAACACTTTGATTTAAATCATCGCATCATCATTTACTATAAGATTAAAACATTCAATAAATAAATGTCTATTTCTTTGTAAACTTAATTATTCTTTCCTAAACATTTTTGATTGTCAACAATTTTTTAAAATTGATTTTAGAAGTGTTTTAAGACTATTATTATTAAAATATTTTACATTTCTTCTGTAGACTTCTTTTTATCTATGTCAATTTAAAAAAATATATTTTTGCTACTTTTTAATTATGCTAAATGAATTAATAAATGACATTTTTTAATGATTCTAAAAAAATCAATGATTTTACCCAACGGTCGGGGAAACTCTGGGCAAGGTTGGGCCGACCTCTAAAATTAAGGTCACCCAAATTATGTTTTACGGAGTTTTGCCAACGGTCGGGGAAAGTCTGGACAAGGTTGGGCCGACCTCTAAATTTAGAGTCTTTTAAACTGTGTTTTACAAAGTTTCCCCAACGGTTGTTAAAAGTCTGGGCAAGGTTGGGCCGACCTCTAAATTTAGAGTTTTTAACCTGTGTTTTACAGAGTTTCCCCAACGGTTGTGGAAAGTCTGGGCAAGGTTGGGCCGACCTCTAAATTTAGAGTTTATTAACCTGTGTTTTACACAGGGTTAGGCCGACCACTAAAATTAAAGTCCCCCAAACTATGTTTTACGGAGTTTTTTCAACGGTCGGGGAATCTCTGGGCAAGGTTGGGCCGATGGTCGGGAAAACTGCAAGTGCCACAGTTGGCTTGCAGAGTCGGCCCAACTTTGGGAACTTGAAAAAAAATATAGTTGGGCCAACTCTGTCAGACGTAACTACGCATGCCAGAGTTGTGCCGACCTTGGCCCGACGGACAAACTCTGGCTGCCGACCAAAATTTGCACCTGGGTAGTTAATTAACAAAATCACTGCAAATTTCTACATTCGACAACCAACGCTGGTCAATGTGTACAATCCCCAATAAACTTGGTGAGTGTACATAATTTCTTCAGTAAATGACGAATTACTCACTTTCTCCAAAAAGTCCGGGAAATGTGCACATTCACCAGACTTCGCACATTAACCGTAACTTATATATACCACTGCTCATAAATGCTGTCCTTCCGGTTTATTGTTAGAACAATAAACAAACAATAAACCGGAAGGACAGCATTTATGAGCAGTGGTATATATAAGTTACGGTTAATGTGCGAAGTCTGGTGAATGTGCACATTTCCCGGACTTTTTGGAGAAAGTGAGTAATTCGTCATTTACTGAAGAAATTATGTACACTCACCAAGTTTATTGGGGATTGTACACATTGACCAGCGTTGGTTGTCGAATGTAGAAATTTGCAGTGATTTTGTTAATTAACTACCCAGGTGCAAATTTTGGTCGGCAGCCAGAGTTTGTCCGTCGGGCCAAGGTCGGCACAACTCTGGCATGCGTAGTTACGTCTGACAGAGTTGGCCCAACTATATTTTTTTTCAAGTTCCCAAAGTTGGGCCGACTCTGCAAGCCAACTGTGGCACTTGCAGTTTTCCCGACCATCGGCCCAACCTTGCCCAGAGATTCCCCGACCGTTGAAAAAACTCCGTAAAACATAGTTTGGGGGACTTTAATTTTAGTGGTCGGCCTAACCCTGTGTAAAACACAGGTTAATAAACTCTAAATTTAGAGGTCGGCCCAACCTTGCCCAGACTTTCCCCGACCGTTGGCCAAACTCCGTGAAAAATAATTTGTTGGACCTTAATTTATAATTTAGAGGTCGGCACAACCTTGCCCAGACTTTCCACAACCGTTGGGGAAACTATGTAAAACACAGTTTAAAATACTCTAAATTTAAAGGTCGGCCCAACCTTGCCCAGACTTTCCACAACCGTTGGGGAAACTCTGTAAAACACAGGTTAAAAACTCTAAATTTAGAGGTCGGCCCAACCTTGCCCAGACTTTTAACAACCGTTGGGGAAACTTTGTAAAACACAGTTTAAAAGACTCTAAATTTAGAGGTCGGCCCAACCTTGTCCAGACTTTCCCCGACCGTTGGCAAAACTCCGTAAAACATAATTTGGGTGACCTTAATTTTAGAGGTCGGCCCAACCTTGCCCAGAGTTTCCCCGACCGTTGGGTAAAATCATTGATTTTTTTAGAATCATTAAAAAATGTCATTTATTAATTCATTTAGCATAATTAAAAAGTAGCAAAAATATATTTTTTTAAATTGACATAGATAAAAAGAAGTCTACAGAAGAAATGTAAAATATTTTAATAATAATAGTCTTAAAACACTTCTAAAATCAATTTTAAAAAATTGTTGACAATCAAAAATGTTTAGGAAAGAATAATTAAGTTTACAAAGAAATAGACATTTATTTATTGAATGTTTTAATCTTATAGTAAATGATGATGCGATGATTTAAATCAAAGTGTTACGAGATTCATAGTTGAATTCTATAGTTCGATGTATATTGAACTTCTTAATTGCCTAAATTAGGAGTCGGCTCGTATAATGACTAATATTTGGAAGTTGGTTAGTCTATCGCTCGAATCGGTTAGATTAGCACCACTTTTCCAAAAATTATTGTTTGATAAGCAGTTTGTATAAATTCCGGTGTACAATGTTTGAAACACATTAAATAAATTTATTGCATAAAATAAATAGAACTTTGTTAATGTTTAAAGGAAACAATTTGTGTTACTTTATTTAAAAGGACAAAAACCCGCAATCCCGGAACATTTGGTCCTTCGAGCCGGATAATTGGTGCTTTCTTTGGATTAAAGTGGAGTGAAAGGTGCAGCGTAGTGCAGTGGGAAGTGTAAGTGTAACGTGGAAGACATTTGTTAATAACAAGTTGTCATTTAGGATGATGTTATCCGTTTCCTTGTCGCTTTACCTGACAGAGAAAATTATTCTGAAATATAAAAATTGTGCCTTGCATTTTTTGTGGTAATTGTTAATTTCTAATTAACAATTAAAATCTGTATTTTATATCCTGTGATAATTGTGAATATTAAAATTGTCTTGAAATCGACAATTATCATCATCAAGTATTGTTATTGTTGTTCTCGGCAGACTTAAACAGATGTGTCCATGCGATTTCTTCGGTAATTAATTTCTATAATTGTGTGCTCATTACTTCTCTACACACACACTTGTATACCATCGTCTCACCGTTGAAGGATGACTACTGAACTATCATACTACTGTAGGACCGCCTTCTACTGCTAACTACTATCACTCCCACTGACAGCCTGCCTGCACCACTACTTCTACATGCTTGCCTAGACATGCATTACGAACTACGAGCGATAGACTCTTATGCCTTTTACAATCACTATAAGGCTTATTGCATTATAAAATCTTTGAAACTTTCGAAAATCAACTCTTCTGGATCTCTTACCTTGGAAATGAATTCTTACTTGAACTCAAAATAACTACCATTGGATTCAACTAACCAAATGATTGCTACGAAATACTGAAATACATTGAATTAATTTGAAGTTGCTGCACTCGACTACTGTCTTCTCGCATTAGTACACTTCAGTACAACACATTTCAGAATCTACAGTCGTGACATCAGTTTAAACTTCCTCTACTAATGTGAGTTCGTTCCATAATTGTAATCTTTCATTTTGTTTATTAATTCAATTCTTAAATTCTGCGTGTCATTTATTCTTGTAAATATTGACAGATTCCTAAACATTAAATTAGTTTTAACTAAATAAGTGTGTGCTAATTAGGTACTTGATTTATACAACGATATTCTAGAATTTAAAAAAAAAATTAACTTTCTCGAAGTTAATGCAATATTTAGTTTGCTTAAATGCTTTTAGATTTTCTAA
>JAZKLR010000952.1:0-26994 GCA_037103525.1 Ganaspis brasiliensis
ATCCCCTTCCTAAAACAGTAAAATTAACACCTAATTAAACATCAAAAACCATCCCCCACCTAAAACAGTAAAATTAACACCTAATTAAACATCAAAAACCATCCCCCACCTAAAACAGTAAAATTAACACCTAATTAAACATCAAAAACCATCCCCCACCTAAAACAGTAAAATTAACACCTAATTAAACATCAAAAACCATCCCCCACCTAAAACAGTAAAATTAACACCTAATTAAACATCAAAAACCATCCCCCACCTAAAACAGTAAAATTAACACCTAATTAAACATCAAAAACCATCCCCCACCTAAAACAGCTAAATTAACCTCTAATTAAACATCAAAAACCATCCCCCACCTAAAACAGTAAAATTAACACCTAATTAAACATCAAAAACCATCCCCCACCTAAAACAGTAAAATTAACACCTAATTAAACATCAAAAACCATCCCCTTCCTAAAACAGTAAAATTAACACCTAATTAAACATCAAAAACCATCCCCTTCCTAAAACAGTAAAATTAACACCTAATTAAACATCAAAAACCATCCCCTTCCTAAAACAGTAAAATTAACACCTAATTAAACATCAAAAACCATCCCCTTCCTAAAACAGTAAAATTAACACCTAATTAAACATCAAAAACCATCCCCCACCTAAAACAGTAAAATTAACACCTAATTAAACATCAAAAACCATCCCCTTCCTAAAACAGCTAAATTAACCTCTAATTAAACATCAAAAACCATCCCCCACCTAAAACAGTAAAATTAACACCTAATTAAACATCAAAAACCATCCCCCACCTAAAACAGTAAAATTAACACCTAATTAAACATCAAAAACCATCCCCTTCCTAAAACAGTAAAATTAACACCTAATTAAACATCAAAAACCATCCCCCACCTAAAACAGTAAAATTAACACCTAATTAAACATCAAAAACCATCCCCCACCTAAAACAGTAAAATTAACACCTAATTAAACATCAAAAACCATCCCCTTTCTAAAACAGCTAAATTAACCTCTAATTAAACATCAAAAACCATCCCCCACCTAAAACAGTAAAATTAACACCTAATTAAACATCAAAAACCATCCCCCACCTAAAACAGTAAAATTAACACCTAATTAAACATCAAAAACCATCCCCCACCTAAAACAGCTAAATTAACCTCTAATTAAACATCAAAAACCATCCCCCACCTAAAACAGTAAAATTAACACCTAATTAAACATCAAAAACCATCCCCTTCCTAAAACAGTAAAATTAACACCTAATTAAACATCAAAAACCATCCCCTTCCTAAAACAGTAAAATTAACACCTAATTAAACATCAAAAACCATCCCCCACCTAAAACAGGAAAATTAACACCTAATTAAACATCAAAAACCATCCCCTTCCTAAAACAGTAAAATTAACACCTAATTAAACATCAAAAACCATCCCCCACCTAAAACAGTAAAATTAACACCTAATTAAACATCAAAAACCATCCCCCACCTAAAACAGTAAAATTAACACCTAATTAAACATCAAAAACCATCCCCCACCTAAAACAGTAAAATTAACACCTAATTAAACATCAAAAACCATCCCCCACCTAAAACAGTAAAATTAACACCTAATTAAACATCAAAAACCATCCCCTTCCTAAAACAGTAAAATTAACACCTAATTAAACATCAAAAACCATCCCCTTCCTAAAACAGTAAAATTAACACCTAATTAAACATCAAAAACCATCCCCCACCTAAAACAGCTAAATTAACCTCTAATTAAACATCAAAAACCATCCCCTTCCTAAAACAGCAAAATTAACATCTAATTAAACATCAAAAACCATCCCCCACCTAAAACAGTAAAATTAACACCTAATTAAACATCAAAAACCATCCCCTTCCTAAAACAGTAAAATTAACACCTAATTAAACATCAAAAACCATCCCCTTCCTAAAACAGTAAAATTAACACCTAATTAAACATCAAAAACCATCCCCTTCCTAAAACAGTAAAATTAACACCTAATTAAACATCAAAAACCATCCCCCACCTAAAACAGCTAAATTAACCTCTAATTAAACATCAAAAACCATCCCCCACCTAAAACAGCAAAATTAACATCTAATTAAACATCAAAAACCATCCCCTTTCTAAAACAGCTAAATTAACACCTAATTAAACATCAAAAACCATCCCCCAGATAAAACAGTAAAATTAACACCTAATTAAACATCAAAAACCATCCCCTTCCTAAAACAGTAAAATTAACACCTAATTAAACATCAAAAACCATCCCCTTCCTAAAACAGTAAAATTAACACCTAATTAAACATCAAAAACCATCCCCCACCTAAAACAGCTAAATTAACCTCTAATTAAACATCAAAAACCATCCCCCACCTAAAACAGCTAAATTAACCTCTAATTAAACATCAAAAACCATCCCCCAGATAAAACAGTAAAATTAACACCTAATTAAACATCAAAAACCATCCCCCACCTAAAACAGTAAAATTAACACCTAATTAAACATCAAAAACCATCCCCTTCCTAAAACAGTAAAATTAACACCTAATTAAACATCAAAAACCATCCCCCACCTAAAACAGCTAAATTAACCTCTAATTAAACATCAAAAACCATCCCCTTCCTAAAACAGTAAAATTAACACCTAATTAAACATCAAAAACCATCCCCTTCCTAAAACAGTAAAATTAACACCTAATTAAACATCAAAAACCATCCCCCACCTAAAACAGCTAAATTAACCTCTAATTAAACATCAAAAACCATCCCCCACCTAAAACAGCTAAATTAACCTCTAATTAAACATCAAAAACCATCCCCTTTCTAAAACAGTAAAATAACCACCTAATTAAACATCAAAAACCATCCCCTTCCTAAAACAGTAAAATTAACCTCTAATTAAACATCAAAAACCATCCCCTTCCTAAAACAGTAAAATTAACACCTAATTAAACATCAAAAACCATCCCCTTCCTAAAACAGCTAAATTAACCTCTAATTAAACATCAAAAACCATCCCCTTCCTAAAACAGTAAAATTAACACCTAATTAAACATCAAAAACCATCCCCTTCCTAAAACAGCTAAATTAACCTCTAATTAAACATCAAAAACCATCCCCCACCTAAAACAGTAAAATTAACACCTAATTAAACATCAAAAACCATCCCCTTCCTAAAACAGCTAAATTAACCTCTAATTAAACATCAAAAACCATCCCCCACCTAAAACAGTAAAATTAACACCTAATTAAACATCAAAAACCATCCCCTTCCTAAAACAGTAAAATTAACACCTAATTAAACATCAAAAACCATCCCCTTCCTAAAACAGTAAAATTAACACCTAATTAAACATCAAAAACCATCCCCCACCTAAAACAGCTAAATTAACCTCTAATTAAACATCAAAAACCATCCCCTTCCTAAAACAGCAAAATTAACATCTAATTAAACATCAAAAACCATCCCCCACCTAAAACAGTAAAATTAACACCTAATTAAACATCAAAAACCATCCCCCACCTAAAACAGCTAAATTAACCTCTAATTAAACATCAAAAACCATCCCCCACCTAAAACAGTAAAATTAACACCTAATTAAACATCAAAAACCATCCCCTTCCTAAAACAGTAAAATTAACACCTAATTAAACATCAAAAACCATCCCCTTCCTAAAACAGTAAAATTAACACCTAATTAAACATCAAAAACCATCCCCTTCCTAAAACAGTAAAATTAACACCTAATTAAACATCAAAAACCATCCCCCACCTAAAACAGTAAAATTAACACCTAATTAAACATCAAAAACCATCCCCCACCTAAAACAGTAAAATTAACACCTAATTAAACATCAAAAACCATCCCCCACCTAAAACAGCTAAATTAACCTCTAATTAAACATCAAAAACCATCCCCCACCTAAAACAGTAAAATTAACACCTAATTAAACATCAAAAACCATCCCCTTCCTAAAACAGTAAAATTAACACCTAATTAAACATCAAAAACCATCCCCTTCCTAAAACAGTAAAATTAACACCTAATTAAACATCAAAAACCATCCCCCACCTAAAACAGCTAAATTAACCTCTAATTAAACATCAAAAACCATCCCCTTCCTAAAACAGCAAAATTAACATCTAATTAAACATCAAAAACCATCCCCCACCTAAAACAGTAAAATTAACACCTAATTAAACATCAAAAACCATCCCCCACCTAAAACAGCTAAATTAACCTCTAATTAAACATCAAAAACCATCCCCCACCTAAAACAGTAAAATTAACACCTAATTAAACATCAAAAACCATCCCCTTCCTAAAACAGTAAAATTAACACCTAATTAAACATCAAAAACCATCCCCCACCTAAAACAGCTAAATTAACCTCTAATTAAACATCAAAAACCATCCCCTTCCTAAAACAGTAAAATTAACACCTAATTAAACATCAAAAACCATCCCCCACCTAAAACAGTAAAATTAACACCTAATTAAACATCAAAAACCATCCCCCACCTAAAACAGTAAAATTAACACCTAATTAAACATCAAAAACCATCCCCTTTCTAAAACAGCTAAATTAACCTCTAATTAAACATCAAAAACCATCCCCCACCTAAAACAGCAAAATTAACATCTAATTAAACATCAAAAACCATCCCCCACCTAAAACAGGAAAATTAACATCTAATTAAACATCAAAAACCATCCCCTTCCTAAAACAGTAAAATTAACACCTAATTAAACATCAAAAACCATCCCCCACCTAAAACAGTAAAATTAACACCTAATTAAACATCAAAAACCATCCCCTTCCTAAAACAGCTAAATTAACCTCTAATTAAACATCAAAAACCATCCCCCACCTAAAACAGGAAAATTAACATCTAATTAAACATCAAAAACCATCCCCTTCCTAAAACAGTAAAATTAACACCTAATTAAACATCAAAAACCATCCCCCACCTAAAACAGTAAAATTAACACCTAATTAAACATCAAAAACCATCCCCTTCCTAAAACAGCTAAATTAACCTCTAATTAAACATCAAAAACCATCCCCCACCTAAAACAGCTAAATTAACCTCTAATTAAACATCAAAAACCATCCCCCACCTAAAACAGCAAAATTAACATCTAATTAAACATCAAAAACCATCCCCCACCTAAAACAGCAAAATTAACATCTAATTAAACATCAAAAACCATCCCCTTTCTAAAACAGCTAAATTAACACCTAATTAAACATCAAAAACCATCCCCCAGATAAAACAGTAAAATTAACACCTAATTAAACATCAAAAACCATCCCCTTCCTAAAACAGTAAAATTAACACCTAATTAAACATCAAAAACCATCCCCTTCCTAAAACAGTAAAATTAACACCTAATTAAACATCAAAAACCATCCCCTTCCTAAAACAGTAAAATTAACACCTAATTAAACATCAAAAACCATCCCCTTCCTAAAACAGTAAAATTAACACCTAATTAAACATCAAAAACCATCCCCTTCCTAAAACAGTAAAATTAACACCTAATTAAACATCAAAAACCATCCCCTTCCTAAAACAGTAAAATTAACACCTAATTAAACATCAAAAACCATCCCCTTCCTAAAACAGTAAAATTAACACCTAATTAAACATCAAAAACCATCCCCTTCCTAAAACAGTAAAATTAACACCTAATTAAACATCAAAAACCATCCCCTTCCTAAAACAGTAAAATTAACACCTAATTAAACATCAAAAACCATCCCCCACCTAAAACAGCAAAATTAACATCTAATTAAACATCAAAAACCATCCCCTTCCTAAAACAGTAAAATTAACACCTAATTAAACATCAAAAACCATCCCCCACCTAAAACAGCAAAATTAACATCTAATTAAACATCAAAAACCATCCCCTTCCTAAAACAGTAAAATTAACACCTAATTAAACATCAAAAACCATCCCCTTCCTAAAACAGTAAAATTAACACCTAATTAAACATCAAAAACCATCCCCTTCCTAAAACAGTAAAATTAACACCTAATTAAACATCAAAAACCATCCCCTTCCTAAAACAGTAAAATTAACACCTAATTAAACATCAAAAACCATCCCCTTCCTAAAACAGTAAAATTAACACCTAATTAAACATCAAAAACCATCCCCCACCTAAAACAGTAAAATTAACACCTAATTAAACATCAAAAACCATCCCCCACCTAAAACAGTAAAATTAACACCTAATTAAACATCAAAAACCATCCCCCACCTAAAACAGTAAAATTAACACCTAATTAAACATCAAAAACCATCCCCTTCCTAAAACAGCTAAATTAACCTCTAATTAAACATCAAAAACCATCCCCCACCTAAAACAGCTAAATTAACCTCTAATTAAACATCAAAAACCATCCCCCACCTAAAACAGCAAAATTAACATCTAATTAAACATCAAAAACCATCCCCCACCTAAAACAGCAAAATTAACATCTAATTAAACATCAAAAACCATCCCCTTTCTAAAACAGCTAAATTAACACCTAATTAAACATCAAAAACCATCCCCCAGATAAAACAGTAAAATTAACACCTAATTAAACATCAAAAACCATCCCCCACCTAAAACAGTAAAATTAACACCTAATTAAACATCAAAAACCATCCCCTTCCTAAAACAGCTAAATTAACCTCTAATTAAACATCAAAAACCATCCCCCACCTAAAACAGTAAAATTAACACCTAATTAAACATCAAAAACCATCCCCTTCCTAAAACAGTAAAATTAACACCTAATTAAACATCAAAAACCATCCCCCACCTAAAACAGTAAAATTAACACCTAATTAAACATCAAAAACCATCCCCTTCCTAAAACAGTAAAATTAACACCTAATTAAACATCAAAAACCATCCCCTTCCTAAAACAGTAAAATTAACACCTAATTAAACATCAAAAACCATCCCCCACCTAAAACAGTAAAATTAACATCTAATTAAACATCAAAAACCATCCCCCACCTAAAACAGGAAAATTAACATCTAATTAAACATCAAAAACCATCCCCTTCCTAAAACAGTAAAATTAACACCTAATTAAACATCAAAAACCATCCCCTTCCTAAAACAGTAAAATTAACACCTAATTAAACATCAAAAACCATCCCCTTCCTAAAACAGTAAAATTAACACCTAATTAAACATCAAAAACCATCCCCCACCTAAAACAGTAAAATTAACACCTAATTAAACATCAAAAACCATCCCCTTCCTAAAACAGCTAAATTAACCTCTAATTAAACATCAAAAACCATCCCCCACCTAAAACAGGAAAATTAACATCTAATTAAACATCAAAAACCATCCCCTTTCTAAAACAGTAAAATAACCACCTAATTAAACATCAAAAACCATCCCCTTCCTAAAACAGTAAAATTAACCTCTAATTAAACATCAAAAACCATCCCCCACCTAAAACAGCAAAATTAACATCTAATTAAACATCAAAAACCATCCCCTTCCTAAAACAGTAAAATTAACACCTAATTAAACATCAAAAACCATCCCCCACCTAAAACAGTAAAATTAACACCTAATTAAACATCAAAAACCATCCCCCACCTAAAACAGTAAAATTAACACCTAATTAAACATCAAAAACCATCCCCCACCTAAAACAGTAAAATTAACACCTAATTAAACATCAAAAACCATCCCCTTTCTAAAACAGCTAAATTAACCTCTAATTAAACATCAAAAACCATCCCCCACCTAAAACAGTAAAATTAACACCTAATTAAACATCAAAAACCATCCCCTTCCTAAAACAGTAAAATTAACACCTAATTAAACATCAAAAACCATCCCCTTCCTAAAACAGTAAAATTAACACCTAATTAAACATCAAAAACCATCCCCCACCTAAAACAGCTAAATTAACCTCTAATTAAACATCAAAAACCATCCCCTTCCTAAAACAGCAAAATTAACATCTAATTAAACATCAAAAACCATCCCCCACCTAAAACAGTAAAATTAACACCTAATTAAACATCAAAAACCATCCCCCACCTAAAACAGTAAAATTAACACCTAATTAAACATCAAAAACCATCCCCTTCCTAAAACAGTAAAATTAACACCTAATTAAACATCAAAAACCATCCCCTTCCTAAAACAGTAAAATTAACCTCTAATTAAACATCAAAAACCATCCCCTTCCTAAAACAGTAAAATTAACACCTAATTAAACATCAAAAACCATCCCCTTCCTAAAACAGCTAAATTAACCTCTAATTAAACATCAAAAACCATCCCCCACCTAAAACAGTAAAATTAACACCTAATTAAACATCAAAAACCATCCCCTTCCTAAAACAGTAAAATTAACACCTAATTAAACATCAAAAACCATCCCCTTCCTAAAACAGTAAAATTAACCTCTAATTAAACATCAAAAACCATCCCCTTCCTAAAACAGTAAAATTAACACCTAATTAAACATCAAAAACCATCCCCTTCCTAAAACAGTAAAATTAACACCTAATTAAACATCAAAAACCATCCCCCACCTAAAACAGCTAAATTAACCTCTAATTAAACATCAAAAACCATCCCCTTCCTAAAACAGTAAAATTAACACCTAATTAAACATCAAAAACCATCCCCTTCCTAAAACAGTAAAATTAACACCTAATTAAACATCAAAAACCATCCCCCACCTAAAACAGCTAAATTAACCTCTAATTAAACATCAAAAACCATCCCCCACCTAAAACAGTAAAATTAACACCTAATTAAACATCAAAAACCATCCCCCACCTAAAACAGTAAAATTAACACCTAATTAAACATCAAAAACCATCCCCCACCTAAAACAGTAAAATTAACACCTAATTAAACATCAAAAACCATCCCCCACCTAAAACAGTAAAATTAACACCTAATTAAACATCAAAAACCATCCCCCACCTAAAACAGCTAAATTAACCTCTAATTAAACATCAAAAACCATCCCCCACCTAAAACAGTAAAATTAACACCTAATTAAACATCAAAAACCATCCCCCACCTAAAACAGTAAAATTAACACCTAATTAAACATCAAAAACCATCCCCCACCTAAAACAGTAAAATTAACACCTAATTAAACATCAAAAACCATCCCCTTCCTAAAACAGTAAAATTAACACCTAATTAAACATCAAAAACCATCCCCTTCCTAAAACAGTAAAATTAACACCTAATTAAACATCAAAAACCATCCCCCACCTAAAACAGCTAAATTAACCTCTAATTAAACATCAAAAACCATCCCCTTCCTAAAACAGCAAAATTAACATCTAATTAAACATCAAAAACCATCCCCCACCTAAAACAGTAAAATTAACACCTAATTAAACATCAAAAACCATCCCCTTCCTAAAACAGTAAAATTAACACCTAATTAAACATCAAAAACCATCCCCTTCCTAAAACAGTAAAATTAACACCTAATTAAACATCAAAAACCATCCCCTTCCTAAAACAGTAAAATTAACACCTAATTAAACATCAAAAACCATCCCCCACCTAAAACAGCTAAATTAACCTCTAATTAAACATCAAAAACCATCCCCCACCTAAAACAGCAAAATTAACATCTAATTAAACATCAAAAACCATCCCCTTTCTAAAACAGCTAAATTAACACCTAATTAAACATCAAAAACCATCCCCCAGATAAAACAGTAAAATTAACACCTAATTAAACATCAAAAACCATCCCCCACCTAAAACAGTAAAATTAACACCTAATTAAACATCAAAAACCATCCCCCACCTAAAACAGTAAAATTAACACCTAATTAAACATCAAAAACCATCCCCCACCTAAAACAGTAAAATTAACACCTAATTAAACATCAAAAACCATCCCCCACCTAAAACAGTAAAATTAACACCTAATTAAACATCAAAAACCATCCCCCACCTAAAACAGTAAAATTAACACCTAATTAAACATCAAAAACCATCCCCTTCCTAAAACAGCTAAATTAACACCTAATTAAACATCAAAAACCATCCCCCAGATAAAACAGTAAAATTAACACCTAATTAAACATCAAAAACCATCCCCCACCTAAAACAGTAAAATTAACACCTAATTAAACATCAAAAACCATCCCCCACCTAAAACAGCAAAATTAACATCTAATTAAACATCAAAAACCATCCCCCACCTAAAACAGTAAAATTAACACCTAATTAAACATCAAAAACCATCCCCTTCCTAAAACAGTAAAATTAACACCTAATTAAACATCAAAAACCATCGTAATGTCGTGGGGTCCGTGAGCTATTAAAATGAAACCAATTGGAGTTGATAGAGGACATTGTCCTACATAACATATCAAATTTTTCCGTGTATCTATCGAGCCGTTTTCGAGAAAATGCGTTTTTAAATTTGTTTTTATTATTATCTTGAAACCAATCAATTGTACATACCGCGCAAGGCAAGTTTTTGATTTATTTTTTTTTTTTGAACAATTTTGTCCTTTACCATTTTTTTCTATCTATAATACTTTTCGAGTTATTAAAGAAAAACGATAACATCATGAAAAGAAGATTTCGACCCCCGAAAAAATTATATCAAGATTTCGACCCCGAAAAAATTGTATTTTACGTATATCAAGATTTCGACCCCGAAAAAATTATATCAAGATTTCGACCCCGAAAAAATTGTATTTTACGTATATCAAGATTTCGACCCCGAAAAAATTATATCAAGATTTCGACCCCGAAAAAAATTTAATTTTTAATATATCAAGATTTCGACCCCGAAAAAATTGTATTTTACGTATATCAAGATTTCGACCCCGAAAAATTTGTATTTTACGTATATCAAGATTTCGACCCCGAAAAAATTATATCAAGATTTCGACCCCGAAAAAATTGTATTTTATGTATATCAAGATTTCGACCCCGAAAAAATTATATCAAGATTTCGACCCCGAAAAAATTGTATTTTACGTATATCAAGATTTCGACCCCGAAAAAATTATATCAAGATTTCGACCCCGAAAAAATTATATCAAGATTTCGACCCCGAAAAAATTGTATTTTACGTATATCAAGATTTCGACCCCGAAAAAATTATATCAAGATTTCGACCCCGAAAAAATTGTATTTTACGTATATCAAGATTTCGACCCCGAAAAAATTATATCAAGATTTCGACCCCGAAAAAATTGTATTTTACTTATATCAAGATTTCGACCCCGAAAAAATTATATCAAGATTTCGACCCCGAAAAAAATTTAATTTTTAATATATCAAGATTTCGACCCCGAAAAAATTATATCAAGATTTCGACCCAGAAAAAATTGTATTTTACGTATATCAAGATTTCGACCCCGAAAAAATTGTATTTTACGTATATCAAGATTTCGACCCCGAAAAAATTATATCAAGATTTCGACCCCGAAAAAATTGTATTTTACGTATATCAAGATTTCGACCCCGAAAAAATTATATCAAGATTTCGACCCCGAAAAAATTGTATTTTACGTATATCAAGATTTCGACCCCGAAAAAATTATATCAAGATTTCGACCCCGAAAAAATTGTATTTTACGTATATCAAGATTTCGACCCCGAAAAAATTATATCAAGATTTCGACCCCGAAAAAATTGTATTTTACGTATATCAAGATTTCGACCCCGAAAAAATTGTATTTTACGTATATCAAGATTTCGACCCCGAAAAAATTATATCAAGATTTCGACCCCGAAAAAATTGTATTTTACGTATATCAAGATTTCGACCCCGAAAAAATTATATCAAGATTTCGACCCCGAAAAAATTGTATTTTACGTATATCAAGATTTCGACCCCGAAAAAATTATATCAAGATTTCGACCCCGAAAAAATTGTATTTTACGTATATCAAGATTTCGACCCCGAAAAAATTATATCAAGATTTCGACCCCGAAAAAAATTTAATTTTTAATATATCAAGATTTCGACCCCGAAAAAATTATATCAAGATTTCGACCCCGAAAAAATTGTATTTTACGTATATCAAGATTTCGACCCCGAAAAAATTGTATTTTACGTATATCAAGATTTCGACCCCGAAAAAATTATATCAAGATTTCGACCCCGAAAAAATTGTATTTTACGTATATCAAGATTTCGACCCCGAAAAAATTATATCAAGATTTCGACCCCGAAAAAATTGTATTTTACGTATATCAAGATTTCGACCCCGAAAAAATTGTATTTTACGTATATCAAGATTTCGACCCCGAAAAAATTATATCAAGATTTCGACCCCGAAAAAATTGTATTTTACGTATATCAAGATTTCGACCCCGAAAAAATTGTATTTTACGTATATCAAGATTTCGACCCCGAAAAAATTATATCAAGATTTCGACCCCGAAAAAATTGTATTTTACGTATATCAAGATTTCGACCCCGAAAAAATTATATCAAGATTTCGACCCCGAAAAAAATTTAATTTTTAATATATCAAGATTTCGACCCCGAAAAAATTATATCAAGATTTCGACCCCGAAAAAATTGTATTTTACGTATATCAAGATTTCGACCCCGAAAAAATTATATCAAGATTTCGACCCCGAAAAAATTGTATTTTACGTATATCAAGATTTCGACCCCGAAAAAATTATATCAAGATTTCGACCCCGAAAAAATTGTATTTTACGTATATCAAGATTTCGACCCCGAAAAAATTATATCAAGATTTCGACCCCGAAAAAATTGTATTTTACGTATATCAAGATTTCGACCCCGAAAAAATTATATCAAGATTTCGACCCCGAAAAAATTGTATTTTACGTATATTAAGATTTCGACCCCGAAAAAATTATATCAAGATTTCGACCCCGAAAAAATTGTATTTTACGTATATCAAGATTTCGACCCCGAAAAAATTATATCAAGATTTCGACCCCGAAAAAAATTTAATTTTTAATATATCAAGATTTCGACCCCGAAAAAATTATATCAAGATTTCGACCCCGAAAAAATTGTATTTTACGTATATCAAGATTTCGACCCCGAAAAAATTGTATTTTACGTATATCAAGATTTCGACCCCGAAAAAATTATATCAAGATTTCGACCCCGAAAAAATTGTATTTTACGTATATCAAGATTTCGACCCCGAAAAAATTATATCAAGATTTCGACCCCGAAAAAATTGTATTTTACGTATATCAAGATTTCGACCCCGAAAAAATTGTATTTTACGTATATCAAGATTTCGACCCCGAAAAAATTATATCAAGATTTCGACCCCGAAAAAATTGTATTTTACGTATATCAAGATTTCGACCCCGAAAAAATTGTATTTTACGTATATCAAGATTTCGACCCCGAAAAAATTATATCAAGATTTCGACCCCGAAAAAAATTTAATTTTTAATATATCAAGATTTCGACCCCGAAAAAATTATATCAAGATTTCGACCCCGAAAAAATTGTATTTTACGTATATCAAGATTTCGACCCCGAAAAAATTATATCAAGATTTCGACCCCGAAAAAATTATATCAAGATTTCGACCCCGAAAAAATTGTATTTTACGTATATCAAGATTTCGACCCCGAAAAAATTATATCAAGATTTCGACCCCGAAAAAATTGTATTTTACGTATATCAAGATTTCGACCCCGAAAAAATTATATCAAGATTTCGACCCCGAAATAATTGTATTTTACGTATATCAAGATTTCGACCCCGAAAAAATTATATCAAGATTTCGACCCCGAAAAAATTGTATTTTACGTATATCAAGATTTCGACCCCGAAAAAATTATATCAAGATTTCGACCCCGAAAAAATTGTATTTTACGTATATCAAGATTTCGACCCCGAAAAAATTATATCAAGATTTCGACCCCGAAAAAATTGTATTTTACGTATATCAAGATTTCGACCCCGAAAAAATTATATCAAGATTTCGACCCCGAAAAAAATTTAATTTTTAATATATCAAGATTTCGACCCCGAAAAAATTATATCAAGATTTCGACCCCGAAAAAATTGTATTTTACGTATATCAAGATTTCGACCCCGAAAAAATTATATCAAGATTTCGACCCCGAAAAAATTGTATTTTACGTATATCAAGATTTCGACCCCGAAAAAATTATATCAAGATTTCGACCCCGAAAAAATTGTATTTTACGTATATCAAGATTTCGACCCCGAAAAAATTATATCAAGATTTCGACCCCGAAAAAATTGTATTTTACGTATATCAAGATTTCGACCCCGAAAAAATTATATCAAGATTTCGACCCCGAAAAAATTGTATTTTACGTATATCAAGATTTCGACCCCGAAAAAATTGTATTTTACGTATATCAAGATTTCGACCCCGAAAAAATTATATCAAGATTTCGACCCCGAAAAAATTGTATTTTACGTATATCAAGATTTCGACCCCGAAAAAATTATATCAAGATTTCGACCCCGAAAAAATTGTATTTTACGTATATCAAGATTTCGACCCCGAAAAAATTGTATTTTACGTATATCAAGATTTCGACCCCGAAAAAATTATATCAAGATTTCGACCCCGAAAAAATTGTATTTTACGTATATCAAGATTTCGACCCCGAAAAAATTATATCAAGATTTCGACCCCGAAAAAATTGTATTTTACGTATATCAAGATTTCGACCCCGAAAAAATTGTATTTTACGTATATCAAGATTTCGACCCCGAAAAAATTGTATTTTACGTATATCAAGATTTCGACCCCGAAAAAATTATATCAAGATTTCGACCCCGAAAAAATTTAATTTTACGTATATCAAGATTTCGACCCCGAAAAAATTATATCAAGATTTCGACCCCGAAAAAATTGTATTTTACGTATATCAAGATTTCGACCCCGAAAAAATTGTATTTTACGTATATCAAGATTTCGACCCCGAAAAAATTATATCAAGATTTCGACCCCGAAAAAATTGTATTTTACGTATATCAAGATTTCGACCCCGAAAAAATTGTATTTTACGTATATCAAGATTTCGACCCCGAAAAAATTATATCAAGATTTCGACCCCGAAAAAATTGTATTTTACGTATATCAAGATTTCGACCCCGAAAAAATTATATCAAGATTTCGACCCCGAAAAAATTGTATTTTACGTATATCAAGATTTCGACCCCGAAAAAATTATATCAAGATTTCGACCCCGAAAAAATTGTATTTTACGTATATCAAGATTTCGACCCCGAAAAAATTATATCAAGATTTCGACCCCGAAAAAATTGTATTTTACGTATATCAAGATTTCGACCCCGAAAAAATTGTATTTTACGTATATCAAGATTTCGACCCCGAAAAAATTATATCAAGATTTCGACCCCGAAAAAATTGTATTTTACGTATATCAAGATTTCGACCCCGAAAAAATTATATCAAGATTTCGACCCCGAAAAAATTGTATTTTACGTATATCAAGATTTCGACCCCGAAAAAATTGTATTTTACGTATATCAAGATTTCGACCCCGAAAAAATTATATCAAGATTTCGACCCCGAAAAAATTGTATTTTACGTATATCAAGATTTCGACCCCGAAAAAATTATATCAAGATTTCGACCCCGAAAAAATTGTATTTTACGTATATCAAGATTTCGACCCCGAAAAAATTGTATTTTACGTATATCAAGATTTCGACCCCGAAAAAATTATATCAAGATTTCGACCCCGAAAAAATTTAATTTTACGTATATCAAGATTTCGACCCCGAAAAAATTATATCAAGATTTCGACCCCGAAAAAATTGTATTTTACGTATATCAAGATTTCGACCCCGAAAAAATTGTATTTTACGTATATCAAGATTTCGACCCCGAAAAAATTGTATTTTACGTATATCAAGATTTCGACCCCGAAAAAATTATATCAAGATTTCGACCCCAAAAAAATTGTATTTTACGTATATCAAGATTTCGACCCCGAAAAAATTATATCAAGATTTCGACCCCGAAAAAATTGTATTTTACGTATATCAAGATTTCGACCCCGAAAAAATTGTATTTTACGTATATCAAGATTTCGACCCCGAAAAAATTATATCAAGATTTCGACCCCGAAAAAATTGTATTTTACGTATATCAAGATTTCGACCCCGAAAAAATTGTATTTTACGTATATCAAGATTTCGACCCCGAAAAAATTGTATTTTACGTATATCAAGATTTCGACCCCGAAAAAATTATATCAAGATTTCGACCCCGAAAAAATTGTATTTTACGTATATCAAGATTTCGACCCCGAAAAAATTGTATTTTACGTATATCAAGATTTCGACCCCGAAAAAATTGTATTTTACGTATATCAAGATTTCGACCCCGAAAAAATTGTATTTTACGTATATCAAGATTTCGACCCCGAAAAAATTATATCAAGATTACGACCCCGAAAAAATTTAATTTTACGTATATCAAGATTTCGACCCCGAAAAAATTATATCAAGATTTCGACCCCGAAAAAATTGTATTTTACGTATATCAAGATTTCGACCCCGAAAAAATTATATCAAGATTTCGACCCCGAAAAAATTGTATTTTACGTATATCAAGATTTCGACCCCGAAAAAATTGTATTTTACGTATATCAAGATTTTGACCCCGAAAAAATTATATCAAGATTTCGACCCCGAAAAAATTGTATTTTACGTATATCAAGATTTCGACCCCGAAAAAATTATATCAAGATTTCGACCCCGAAAAAATTGTATTTTACGTATATCAAGATTTCGACCCCGAAAAAATTGTATTTTACGTATATCAAGATTTCGACCCCGAAAAAATTGTATTTTACGTATATCAAGATTTCGACCCCGAAAAAATTGTATTTTACGTATATCAAGATTTCGACCCCGAAAAAATTATATCAAGATTTCGACCCCGAAAAAATTGTATTTTACGTATATCAAGATTTCGACCCCGAAAAAATTGTATTTTACGTATATCAAGATTTCGACCCCGAAAAAATTATATCAAGATTTCGACCCCGAAAAAATTTAATTTTACGTATATCAAGATTTCGACCCCGAAAAAATTATATCAAGATTTCGACCCCGAAAAAATTGTATTTTACGTATATCAAGATTTCGACCCCGAAAAAATTGTATTTTACGTATATCAAGATTTCGACCCCGAAAAAATTATATCAAGATTTCGACCCCGAAAAAATTGTATTTTACGTATATCAAGATTTCGACCCCGAAAAAATTGTATTTTACGTATATCAAGATTTCGACCCCGAAAAAATTATATCAAGATTTCGACCCCGAAAAAATTGTATTTTACGTATATCAAGATTTCGACCCCGAAAAAATTATATCAAGATTTCGACCCCGAAAAAATTGTATTTTACGTATATCAAGATTTCGACCCCGAAAAAATTGTATTTTACGTATATCAAGATTTCGACCCCGAAAAAATTATATCAAGATTTCGACCCCGAAAAAATTGTATTTTACGTATATCAAGATTTCGACCCCGAAAAAATTGTATTTTACGTATATCAAGATTTCGACCCCGAAAAAATTATATCAAGATTTCGACCCCGAAAAAATTGTATTTTACGTATATCAAGATTTCGACCCCGAAAAAATTATATCAAGATTTCGACCCCGAAAAAATTGTATTTTACGTATATCAAGATTTCGACCCCGAAAAAATTGTATTTTACGTATATCAAGATTTCGACCCCGAAAAAATTATATCAAGATTTCGACCCCGAAAAAATTGTATTTTATGTATATCAAGATTTCGACCCCGAAAAAATTGTATTTTACGTATATCAAGATTTCGACCCCGAAAAAATTATATCAAGATTTCGACCCCGAAAAAATTTAATTTTACGTATATCAAGATTTCGACCCCGAAAAAATTATATCAAGATTTCGACCCCGAAAAAATTGTATTTTACGTATATCAAGATTTCGACCCCGAAAAAATTATATCAAGATTTCGACCCCGAAAAAATTGTATTTTACGTATATCAAGATTTCGACCCCGAAAAAATTGTATTTTACGTATATCAAGATTTCGACCCCGAAAAAATTATATCAAGATTTCGACCCCGAAAAAATTGTATTTTACGTATATCAAGATTTCGACCCCGAAAAAATTGTATTTTACGTATATCAAGATTTCGACCCCGAAAAAATTATATCAAGATTTCGACCCCGAAAAAATTTAATTTTACGTATATCAAGATTTCGACCCCGAAAAAATTATATCAAGATTTCGACCCCGAAAAAATTGTATTTTACGTATATCAAGATTTCGACCCCGAAAAAATTATATCAAGATTTCGACCCCGCAAAAATTGTATTTTACGTATATCAAGATTTCGACCCCGCAAAAATTATATCAAGATTTCGACCCCGAAAAAATTTAATTTTACGTATATCAAGATTTCGACCCCGAAAAAATTATATCAAGATTTCGACCCCGAAAAAATTGTTTTTTACGTATATCAAGATTTCGACCCCGAAAAAATTGTATTTTACGTATATCAAGATTTCGACCCCGAAAAAATTATATCAAGATTTCGACCCCGAAAAAATTGTATTTTACGTATATCAAGATTTCGACCCCGAAAAAATTGTATTTTACGTATATCAAGATTTCGACCCCGAAAAAATTATATCAAGATTTCGACCCCGAAAAAATTGTATTTTACGTATATCAAGATTTCGACCCCGAAAAAATTATATCAAGATTTCGACCCCGAAAAAATTGTATTTTACGTATATCAAGATTTCGACCCCGAAAAAATTGTATTTTACGTATATCAAGATTTCGACCCCGAAAAAATTATATCAAGATTTCGACCCCGAAAAAATTGTATTTTACGTATATCAAGATTTCGACCCCGAAAAAATTATATCAAGATTTCGACCCCGAAAAAATTGTATTTTACGTATATCAAGATTTCGACCCCGAAAAAATTGTATTTTACGTATATCAAGATTTCGACCCCGAAAAAATTGTATTTTACGTATATCAAGATTTCGACCCCGAAAAAATTATATCAAGATTTCGACCCCGAAAAAATTGTATTTTACGTATATCAAGATTTCGACCCCGAAAAAATTGTATTTTACGTATATCAAGATTTCGACCCCGAAAAAATTATATCAAGATTTCGACCCCGAAAAAATTGTATTTTACTTATATCAAGATTTCGACCCCGAAAAAATTATATCAAGATTTCGACCCCGAAAAAATTGTATTTTACGTATATCAAGATTTCGACCCCGAAAAAATTGTATTTTACGTATATCAAGATTTCGACCCCGAAAAAATTATATCAAGATTTCGACCCCGAAAAAATTGTATTTTACGTATATCAAGATTTCGACCCCGAAAAAATTGTATTTTACGTATATCAAGATTTCGACCCCGAAAAAATTGTATTTTACGTATATCAAGATTTCGACCCCGAAAAAATTATATCAAGATTTCGACCCCGAAAAAATTGTATTTTACGTATATCAAGATTTCGACCCCGAAAAAATTGTATTTTACGTATATCAAGATTTCGACCCCGAAAAAATTGTATTTTACGTATATCAAGATTTCGACCCCGAAAAAATTGTATTTTACGTATATCAAGATTTCGACCCCGAAAAAATTTAATTTTACGTATATCAAGATTTCGACCCCGAAAAAATTATATCAAGATTTCGACCCCGAAAAAATTGTATTTTACGTATATCAAGATTTCGACCCCGAAAAAATTGTATTTTACGTATATCAAGATTTCGACCCCGAAAAAATTATATCAAGATTTCGACCCCGAAAAAATTGTATTTTACGTATATCAAGATTTCGACCCCGAAAAAATTGTATTTTACGTATATCAAGATTTCGACCCCGAAAAAATTATATCAAGATTTCGACCCCGAAAAAATTGTATTTTACGTATATCAAGATTTCGACCCCGAAAAAATTATATCAAGATTTCGACCCCGAAAAAATTGTATTTTACGTATATCAAGATTTCGACCCCGAAAAAATTGTATTTTACGTATATCAAGATTTCGACCCCGAAAAAATTATATCAAGATTTCGACCCCGAAAAAATTGTATTTTATGTATATCAAGATTTCGACCCCGAAAAAATTGTATTTTACGTATATCAAGATTTCGACCCCGAAAAAATTGTATTTTACGTATATCAAGATTTCGACCCCGAAAAAATTGTATTTTACGTATATCAAGATTTCGACCCCGAAAAAATTATATCAAGATTTCGACCCCGAAAAAATTTAATTTTACGTATATCAAGATTTCGACCCCGAAAAAATTATATCAAGATTTCGACCCCGAAAAAATTGTATTTTACGTATATCAAGATTTCGACCCCGAAAAAATTGTATTTTACGTATATCAAGATTTCGACCCCGAAAAAATTATATCAAGATTTCGACCCCGAAAAAATTGTATTTTACGTATATCAAGATTTCGACCCCGAAAAAATTGTATTTTACGTATATCAAGATTTCGACCCCGAAAAAATTATATCAAGATTTCGACCCCGAAAAAATTGTATTTTACGTATATCAAGATTTCGACCCCGAAAAAATTATATCAAGATTTCGACCCCGAAAAAATTGTATTTTACGTATATCAAGATTTCGACCCCGAAAAAATTGTATTTTACGTATATCAAGATTTCGACCCCGAAAAAATTATATCAAGATTTCGACCCCGAAAAAATTGTATTTTATGTATATCAAGATTTCGACCCCGAAAAAATTGTATTTTACGTATATCAAGATTTCGACCCCGAAAAAATTGTATTTTACGTATATCAAGATTTCGACCCCGAAAAAATTGTATTTTACGTATATCAAGATTTCGACCCCGAAAAAATTATATCAAGATTTCGACCCCGAAAAAATTTAATTTTACGTATATCAAGATTTCGACCCCGAAAAAATTATATCAAGATTTCGACCCCGAAAAAATTGTATTTTACGTATATCAAGATTTCGACCCCGAAAAAATTATATCAAGATTTCGACCCCGAAAAAATTGTATTTTACGTATATCAAGATTTCGACCCCGAAAAAATTGTATTTTACGTATATCAAGATTTCGACCCCGAAAAAATTATATCAAGATTTCGACCCCGAAAAAATTGTATTTTACGTATATCAAGATTTCGACCCCGAAAAAATTGTATTTTACGTATATCAAGATTTCGACCCCGAAAAAATTGCATTTTACGTATATCAAGATTTCGACCCCGAAAAAATTATATCAAGATTTCGACCCCGAAAAAATTGTATTTTATGTATATCAAGATTTCGACCCCGAAAAAATTGTATTTTACGTATATCAAGATTTCGACCCCGAAAAAATTATATCAAGATTTCGACCCCGAAAAAATTTAATTTTACGTATATCAAGATTTCGACCCCGTAAAAATTATATCAAGATTTCGACCCCGAAAAAATTGTATTTTACGTATATCAAGATTTCGACCCCGAAAAAATTATATCAAGATTTCGACCCCGAAAAAATTGTATTTTACGTATATCAAGATTTCGACCCCGAAAAAATTGTATTTTACGTATATCAAGATTTCGACCCCGAAAAAATTATATCAAGATTTCGACCCCGAAAAAATTGTATTTTACGTATATCAAGATTTCGACCCCGAAAAAATTGTATTTTACGTATATCAAGATTTCGACCCCGAAAAAATTTAATTTTACGTATATCAAGATTTCGACCCCGAAAAAATTGTATTTTACGTATATCAAGATTTCGACCCCGAAAAAATTATATCAAGATTTCGACCCCGAAAAAATTGTATTTTACGTATATCAAGATTTCGACCCCGAAAAAATTATATCAAGATTTCGACCCCGAAAAAATTATATCAAGATTTCGACCCCGAAAAAATTTAATTTTTAATAAATCGAGATTTCTACCCCGAAAAAATTATATCAAGATTTCGACCCCGAAAAAATTGTATTTTACGTATATCAAGATTTCGACCCCGAAAAAATTATATCAAGATTTCGACCCCGAAAAAATTGTATTTTACGTATATCAAGATTTCGACCCCGCAAAAATTATATCAAGATTTCGACCCCGAAAAAATTTAATTTTACGTATATCAAGATTTCGACCCCGAAAAAATTATATCAAGATTTCGACCCCGAAAAAATTGTTTTTTACGTATATCAAGATTTCGACCCCAAAAAAATTGTATTTTACGTATATCAAGATTTCGACCCCGAAAAAATTATATCAAGATTTCGACCCCGAAAAAATTGTATTTTACGTATATCAAGATTTCGACCCCGAAAAAATTGTATTTTACGTATATCAAGATTTCGACCCCGAAAAAATTATATCAAGATTTCGACCCCGAAAAAATTGTATTTTACGTATATCAAGATTTCGACCCCGAAAAAATTATATCAAGATTTCGACCCCGAAAAAATTGTATTTTACGTATATCAAGATTTCGACCCCGAAAAAATTGTATTTTACGTATATCAAGATTTCGACCCCGAAAAAATTATATCAAGATTTCGACCCCGAAAAAATTGTATTTTACGTATATCAAGATTTCGACCCCGAAAAAATTATATCAAGATTTCGACCCCGAAAAAATTGTATTTTACGTATATCAAGATTTCGACCCCGAAAAAATTGTATTTTACGTATATCAAGATTTCGACCCCGAAAAAATTGTATTTTACGTATATCAAGATTTCGACCCCGAAAAAATTATATCAAGATTTCGACCCCGAAAAAATTTAATTTTACGTATATCAAGATTTCGACCCCGAAAAAATTATATCAAGATTTCGACCCCGAAAAAATTGTATTTTACGTATATCAAGATTTCGACCCCGAAAAAATTGTATTTTACGTATATCAAGATTTCGACCCCGAAAAAATTATATCAAGATTTCGACCCCGAAAAAATTGTATTTTACGTATATCAAGATTTCGACCCCGAAAAAATTATATCAAGATTTCGACCCCGAAAAAATTGTATTTTACGTATATCAAGATTTCGACCCCGAAAAAATTGTATTTTACGTATATCAAGATTTCGACCCCGAAAAAATTGTATTTTACGTATATCACGATTTCGACCCCGAAAAAATTATATCAAGATTTCGATCCCGAAAAAATTGTATTTTACGTATATCAAGATTTCGACCCCGAAAAAATTGTATTTTACGTATATCAAGATTTCGACCCCGAAAAAATTGTATTTTACGTATATCAAGATTTCGACCCCGAAAAAATTGTATTTTACGTATATCAAGATTTCGACCCCGAAAAAATTATATCAAGATTTCGACCCCGAAAAAATTTAATTTTTAATATATCAAGATTTCGACCCCGAAAAAATTATATCAAGATTTCGACCCCGAAAAAATTGTATTTTACGTATATCAAGATTTCGACCCCGAAAAAATTGTATTTTACGTATATCAAGATTTCGACCCCGAAAAAATTATATCAAGATTTCGACCCCGAAAAAATTGTATTTTACGTATATCAAGATTTCGACCCCGAAAAAATTATATCAAGATTTCGACCCCGAAAAAATTATATCAAGATTTCGACCCCGAAAAAATTGTATTTTACGTATATCAAGATTTCGACCCCGAAAAAATTATATCAAGATTTCGACCCCGAAAAAATTGTATTTTACGTATATCAAGATTTCGACCCCGAAAAAATTATATCAAGATTTCGACCCCGAAAAAATTGTATTTTACGTATATCAAGATTTCGACCCCGAAAAAATTGTATTTTACGTATATCAAGATTTCGACCCCGAAAAAATTATATCAAGATTTCGACCCCGAAAAAATTGTATTTTACGTATATCAAGATTTCGACCCCGAAAAAATTATATCAAGATTTCGACCCCGAAAAAATTGTATTTTACGTATATCAAGATTTCGACCCCGAAAAAATTGTATTTTACGTATATCAAGATTTCGACCCCGAAAAAATTATATCAAGATTTCGACCCCGAAAAAATTGTATTTTACGTATATCAAGATTTCGACCCCGAAAAAATTATATCAAGATTTCGACCCCGAAAAAATTGTATTTTACGTATATCAAGATTTCGACCCCGAAAAAATTGTATTTTACGTATATCAAGATTTCGACCCCGAAAAAATTGTATTTTACGTATATCAAGATTTCGACCCCGAAAAAATTATATCAAGATTTCGACCCCGAAAAAATTTAATTTTACGTATATCAAGATTTCGACCCCGAAAAAATTGTATTTTACGTATATCAAGATTTCGACCCCGAAAAAATTGTATTTTACGTATATCAAGATTTCGACCCCGAAAAAATTGTATTTTACGTATATCAAGATTTCGACCCCGAAAAAATTATATCAAGATTTCGACCCCGAAAAAATTGTATTTTACGTATATCAAGATTTCGACCCCGAAAAAATTATATCAAGATTTCGACCCCGAAAAAATTGTATTTTACGTATATCAAGATTTCGACCCCGAAAAAATTATATCAAGATTTCGACCCCGAAAAAATTGTATTTTACGTATATCAAGATTTCGACCCCGAAAAAATTATATCAAGATTTCGACCCCGAAAAAATTGTATTTTACGTATATCAAGATTTCGACCCCGAAAAAATTGTATTTTACGTATATCAAGATTTCGACCCCGAAAAAATTATATCAAGATTTCGACCCCGAAAAAATTGTATTTTACGTATATCAAGATTTCGACCCCGAAAAAATTATATCAAGATTTCGACCCCGAAAAAATTGTATTTTACGTATATCAAGATTTCGACCCCGAAAAAATTGTATTTTACGTATATCAAGATTTCGACCCCGAAAAAATTATATCAAGATTTCGACCCCGAAAAAATTGTATTTTACGTATATCAAGATTTCGACCCCGAAAAAATTATATCAAGATTTCGACCCCGAAAAAATTGTATTTTACGTATATCAAGATTTCGACCCCGAAAAAATTGTATTTTACGTATATCAAGATTTCGACCCCGAAAAAATTATATCAAGATTTCGACCCCGAAAAAATTTAATTTTACGTATATCAAGATTTCGACCCCGAAAAAATTGTATTTTACGTATATCAAGATTTCGACCCCGAAAAAATTGTATTTTACGTATATCAAGATTTCGACCCCGAAAAAATTGTATTTTACGTATATCAAGATTTCGACCCCGAAAAAATTATATCAAGATTTCGACCCCGAAAAAATTGTATTTTACGTATATCAAGATTTCGACCCCGAAAAAATTATATCAAGATTTCGACCCCGAAAAAATTGTATTTTACGTATATCAAGATTTCGACCCCGAAAAAATTGTATTTTACGTATATCAAGATTTCGACCCCGAAAAAATTATATCAAGATTTCGACCCCGAAAAAATTGTATTTTACGTATATCAAGATTTCGACCCCGAAAAAATTGTATTTTACGTATATCAAGATTTCGACCCCGAAAAAATTGTATTTTACGTATATCAAGATTTCGACCCCGAAAAAATTATATCAAGATTTCGACCCCGAAAAAATTGTATTTTACGTATATCAAGATTTCGACCCCGAAAAAATTGTATTTTACGTATATCAAGATTTCGACCCCGAAAAAATTGTATTTTACGTATATCAAGATTTCGACCCCGAAAAAATTGTATTTTACGTATATCAAGATTTCGACCCCGAAAAAATTATATCAAGATTTCGACCCCGAAAAAATTTAATTTTACGTATATCAAGATTTCGACCCCGAAAAAATTATATCAAGATTTCGACCCCGAAAAAATTGTATTTTACGTATATCAAGATTTCGACCCCGAAAAAATTATATCAAGATTTCGACCCCGAAAAAATTGTATTTTACGTATATCAAGATTTCGACCCCGAAAAAATTGTATTTTACGTATATCAAGATTTTGACCCCGAAAAAATTATATCAAGATTTCGACCCCGAAAAAATTGTATTTTACGTATATCAAGATTTCGACCCCGAAAAAATTATATCAAGATTTCGACCCCGAAAAAATTGTATTTTACGTATATCAAGATTTCGACCCCGAAAAAATTGTATTTTACGTATATCAAGATTTCGACCCCGAAAAAATTGTATTTTACGTATATCAAGATTTCGACCCCGAAAAAATTGTATTTTACGTATATCAAGATTTCGACCCCGAAAAAATTGTATTTTACGTATATCAAGATTTCGACCCCGAAAAAATTATATCAAGATTTCGACCCCGAAAAAATTGTATTTTACGTATATCAAGATTTCGACCCCGAAAAAATTGTATTTTACGTATATCAAGATTTCGACCCCGAAAAAATTATATCAAGATTTCGACCCCGAAAAAATTTAATTTTACGTATATCAAGATTTCGACCCCGAAAAAATTATATCAAGATTTCGACCCCGAAAAAATTGTATTTTACGTATATCAAGATTTCGACCCCGAAAAAATTGTATTTTACGTATATCAAGATTTCGACCCCGAAAAAATTATATCAAGATTTCGACCCCGAAAAAATTGTATTTTACGTATATCAAGATTTCGACCCCGAAAAAATTATATCAAGATTTCGACCCCGAAAAAATTGTATTTTACGTATATCAAGATTTCGACCCCGAAAAAATTATATCAACATTTCGACCCCAAAAAAATTGTATTTTACGTATATCAAGATTTCGACCCCGAAAAAATTGTATTTTACGTATATCAAGATTTCGACCCCGAAAAAATTATATCCAGATTTCGACCCCGAAAAAATTGTATTTTACGTATATCAAGATTTCGACCCCGAAAAAATTATATCAAGATTTCGACCCCGAAAAAATTGTATTTTACGTATATCAAGATT
>JAZKLR010000953.1:0-74820 GCA_037103525.1 Ganaspis brasiliensis
TTATTTATTTTTAATAAAACAATTTTTTTTTATTACTTGTATTTTTTTCTAGATACTAGCATTCATACTGAAGAAAATAAGCTAAACCGCATTAAAAAATATTGATATTCAAGAAAGTTACAGGCGTTTTTGCAAGTGGGACATATACGTCCCGCAGGCGTTAAAGGGATAAGGGGGGAGTAGGGTTTTCAAATTTTTTTTTCGTTTTTTTTTTATTTTTTTATCTGAATGTATAATATTTCAACAATATTGTGTCAAAATTTCAAGTCGATTGGAGAAAAATTGACGACTTTATGAGTATTTTTAGACCTGCCTGATTTTCATATCTGTCCGGTCCGAGCGCGCTATTGTTATCTGGCAGTTGATTCGATTTTTATATAATACCTTAAAACAGGAGTAAAAAATACTTTAGACATCATGGATGATGGAAACATATCTTATAAACCTGGAATCAATAATTTAGTTTGAGGTAAGCCGATAAAACTCGCTTATGAACGTCTTTAGTGTTCAAAACTTTAAAGCGTTTTTCCCAAAAGTCACATTTTCAAAGTCGGTGTCCCTCGTAACTCAAAAATTACTCAACCGATCCTTTTGAAATTTGGAACACTATTTCTGTATAAAATTTACGAGGTAGTGACGAAGCCCTTTTTTAATTTTTCTTTTTTTCTTTTTTTACAATAAAAAATAAGCCGATTTTTTGGGTAAAAATCACGTTTTTCACTTCAAAGTGTTCCCAAAAATCGAAAAATTAAAATTTCGAAAATCCCCCTCAACATTACCTGGGGAAATCGATCTTCTGACGAAAAATCTTTGGTTTTTTCATTTCTGATGATTTTGCACTTAGTTATGAGGGGCACCGCAATTCATCTTTTTTTTTAGGCGCCTCACAATAATTGCTGCCATTGCTCTATTTTCAGATATTTTTCAGTAAAAATTTGACACAATATTCTTCAAATGTTGTACATTAATGTCCAATAAGTTTTAGTGAACTGATTTTAACTGTGTCATCAGAAAAAATTTACAAAAAAGTGCCTTTTTTTGCACGAATTAACCCTACCCCCCCCCCCCCCCCCCTTTAAAAAAACAGCACTTCTTTTAAATTATGCACAAGTCCAAAACGGTTGATTTTGGAAAAAAATTATTCCGAAAAAAGCGTGCATTCTTATGTGTAAAATCAGAAAAAAATATTTAGAATCAAAAAAAAGAAAAAAAATTTTTACCATATTTTGAGTTTTTAAATTTTTTTTTAAATTGTCAGAAGTCAAGAACGGTTAGTTTTAGAAAAAAGTATTATGAACAAAAATGTGCCTTCTTATGTGTAGAATGAAAAAAATATATTAAGAATTAAAAAAAAAAATTTTTAACACATTTTTAAAAAACTCAAAATATGGTAAAAAACAATTTTCTTTTTTTTCATTTTTAATATTGTTTTCTGATTCTACACATAAAAAGGAACATTTTTGTAACTAATAATTTTTTTCTAAAATTAACTGTTTTGGACTTCTGACTTATTTAAAAAAAAAAAAATTTTAAACTCAAAATATAGTAATTTTTTTTTTATTCTAAATATTTTTTCTGATTTTTTAAAAATTTGTTTTAAAGGTGATAAAATTACCTTTTTAACGCATTATCTGCTAATAAAATGTAATGATCTGTTTAAAAAATACAGTTTAAAATTTAAAAAAATGGAAATTTTCGACTATTGCTAATATTAATTAAGTAATAAAAACAATTTTTTTCTTTCGTTCTTCGTAAAAGTAGAGCAAATAAGCTTTAAAAAAGCCCTAATTTATTGTTTTATCTTCATTAGCTTACAAAATATAAAGCTTTTTGTAAAGACAAAAATTCTGATGGGTGGGCAAATCCTGCTGGACGGCACTGTATAAATATAACATTATAAAATAATACAAATAATTAATTAATCTTATTATTATATATAACACATCAATTGTAAGCAGCTTCGCCTTAAAATCTTCTATTATAAGGAATGTAAAAATTGAGTTTATGTATGTTTAATAAATGTTCGAAAATCTGACTTTCCAAATAGTTTCTCATTATTTAAATAATAATAAATAAAAACTGTCTCTCCCTGTGTATTCTCTATAAACTGTCCAAATAGAAACGTTGTAATAGTTATTTGTGACACAAGGACCCTAAATGGCACTTTATAGTATGAGTATGTATCGTAATACGAGCCTAAGTCCAATCGCAGCCGAGGCGAAGTGGAGGGTGGTGACGAGGCTTCATCGAACGTAGCCGAGGTGAAGTGAAGATATGAAGCCGAGGCTCCACCGAAAAGTAGCCGAGGCTCTGATGTGACTTTGGCGAGTTGTACGATACACGTGTACTTAAGTGTCGAAAGGGTCCAAGTGTCACATAACATTTTTTGTCCAACGCCTTCGGTGAAATTGAACTATTGTACGCTAGGCACCAATGGAGGAATGAACAAAGACTGTAAAAGAAGGTTTTTATTATCACACTGCCATCAAAATAACTGTCAAAACTGCACAGTTTTTTCAATTTAAATATTTTATACACATTTACCTCTTTTTAAATTTGGTTTTTTGTAGCAATTGGCTTAGCCTTCTAACCAGTGGTGACTCAAGGAGGCATGGATGACTTGACCTTAAAAAGGGGGGGGGGGGGTAGAAATTGAAACCAAAATCTTGAAAAAAAAACTTTCTTGACGAACAAGGCGTTCAAAGATGATTTTCCGTGAGGGTGACATTTTCCTCTCTCTGGGGGGAGGGGTGCCCCACATGGAAAATAAAATCAAAAAATTGAAAACTTATTTTTGTCAACAAATATATCGTCTTATGATGATCTACTGGGGGGTCATTTCTATGTGGGGGGTGACTTGCACCCACATGGAAAATAAAACCAAAAAATTGAAAAATTATTTTTGTCAAAAAATATCCCAATTTAGGATGATCCGCTGGGGGGTCATTTCTATGCGGGGAGTGACTGCATCCACGTGGAAATTTCAATCAAAATATTAAACTTATTTTCGTCAAAAAATATATCGTCTCAGGATGACCCAGCGGGGGTCATTTCTATGTAGGGAAATTCGTTTAAAAGATTTAGAAGCAGAACAGGCACTGATGGGTTCTTTCAACTTTTCTTGCGACATTATTTCTGATGCTAAAAAATCAAATTTAGCATTTAAATATTAATTAAATATATGTGGCAGTTGTTGGACAAAGTTGTATGTGCAATTCGCAGAGAACAGTGATTTTCGCTCTCTCGTTTGCTGCGCTCGCTACGCTTGCGCAGCAAACTTCGAGCTCGCGAGAAATCAACCTTGTTCTCCACTCGTTGCACAATCTACTATTATCACACCAAAAACTAATAATTCGAACCTAGGGAGAGGTTGTTATCGTAAAAAAGGGCCTCCGGGGGCATTTCTAGGTGGGAGTAGGTCAACAGACTTAGAAATGCCTCCGGAGGACGGCGAAACCGTGAACAGCCGTGAAGTTCGGGCAGCTGTACCATAAAGTAAAGGTCAGCTGACCAGCATCAGCCAATCAGATTGCGACTTCATTTTTTTTTTTTTTTTACGTAGGATGTGAAAACCCGCCTTCAGGTACCCTGTAGCCCGTACTACAGGGTTATGCGGGGGTGGCTATGTTCTGCCGACCCGCTAAAAACACACCCATATTTGGGGACCTTAGGACCACTCCCGGCTAGCACTTTTCGCGCGTATCGCCATCGGGAGTAGTCTTATATCCCCTCTTCTGTCGCCGAAGCGACTTTCTCCCTTATTCTACGGGACCTCCATTCTTTGGCGACCATCGAGATCTTTGACCCTCATAACATAATGTATGAAGGTCTCGATGGTTCGCCAATCCTCGGGAGAGCGAGTCATAAGCGGGATCATGTTCTCCGGTGTAACCTTGCGATTAACACCGGTAAACATAACCCGCCTCTCCGCGTCCCAACGCTTACAGCTGAAGGGTGTGTGTGCTCTGGGTCGTCCACTGTGAACTTGCAGTACACACACTCCTAGCTATCAACCTTTTTAAATCGCTCCAGATAGGAGCCAAAACACCCGTGCCCTGTGAGAGCTTGGGTTAAATAGTAGGAAACCACTCCGTGTTTCCTACTTATCCAGGTGGCGAGTGTAGGTATCAGCCGATACGTCCATCGGCCTGTCTCCTCCCCGCTCCATCGTTCTTGCCATCTGTCTACGAGTCTGCTTCTCGCATCTCGGCGAATTTGGTCCTTGCTGGGTCTATTATCTTCCGTATATACGGAAGAATTTCTCTTCTTGAAAAGGAGGAAAACTTCCTCCCTTTCTTGTGCCAAAAGATCTGCCGGCGGGACGCTGGCAAGGACCTGAGCAGCACACGTCGGCACTGTCCGATAGGCCGAAATAATACGTTTCGTAATAGTTCTCTGCGCGGACAGCACCCTTCTACAGATGGTCTTGCTTCTGTCATTTCGCAGGGTCGGAGCCCATACAGGTGCTGCGTATAGCAGCTTTGAAAGGGCAACACTCGCCACCAGTCTCCTCTTTGCTTCAGAAGGCCCACCAATGTTCGGCATTAGACGAGCTAAACTTGCCGAACACTGTCCGGCCTTCTGACATGCCACGGCTATATGGTGTTTAAAATTCAAAAATTTGTCTAGTTCGACACCTAAATATTTGATATGATTCCTCCATTGGACCTCGAATCCGTCTATCTGAATACCAGGGGCTGTATAACCACGTCTGTCTGTGACTAGTAGCGCTTCGGTCTTTTCCAGAGCCATTTGAAGGCCTCTGGCCTCCAGCCAGCTCTTTGCCCGTCTCAGACATTCGTTCATCAATACGCCCAGGGCTTCTACAGTTTCGGCAGTGCATACGATCAACGCGTCGTCCGCGAAGCCGATGATCACCGCGCCTTTAGGTAGACCCATTCGCAAGAAGTCGTCATACGAGACATTCCATACGAATGGTCCTATCCTCTAGCCTTAAGGGGCACCTCTCTGCATCTCTTCTTTCAGAGTTCAGGTGTCACCCTCGTATATTACCCACCTGTCGCTAAGATAATTATCCATTATCCGCAACAGGTAGGGCGGTATTCCTTTGTTTCTCATCGACTTGATGAGATCTTCCCATCGCGCGGTATTAAACGCGTTGCGTATATCGATGGCTACCAACGCGCAGAAGCCCTTTTTCTTCCCTGGTCCCAATTTGTTTTTTCCTTCTCTGGCTAGGTCCACCGCCTTCTGAATGGCGTCTACTGTGGACAGGCCTTTGCGGAAACCAAATTGGTTGTCAGACAGACTATTCTCTCCGGTCAAGTGAGATTGCATTCTCTGCAGAACCATGTCCTCTAGAAGCTTACCCATCGTATCTAACAGGCATATAGGCCTGTAGGATGCGACTTTATCTAGAGGTTTGTCTCCTTTCCTTAGGAGGATCAGCCTCTGTCTTTTCCAGTCGCGGAAAAACTCTCCTCTCTTCAGGCAGTTGTTATAGCAGTCTAGGAGAATCTGAGGTGAAGCAACGATCACTTCCTTAAGGATCTCGTTGCCTATCCCATCTAATCCCGGCGCTTTGCCTGGCTTTAACCTACTGCCTGCTTTTTGTAATTCTGTAAGAGTGAAGAGTTCTTCCTCACCGACATGACAGTTACTCCAGTCCTTCCTAGGCCATGGCTCTGCTGGAGGAAACAAGGCCTTTATGATTTGCCGGACCCAATCGGGATTGTCTAGACCGGGGGTCTTTTGCCTCGATAACAATTTCTTGTTAACGATTTTATAAGCCAGACCCCATGGGTCATTTTCGACGTCACCGATTAGGTTCTTCCAGCTCTTTCTTTTTGCAGCGCGTATCTCCTTCCTGAGGATTCTCTTGGCCTCTGTATATGCCTCCTTCAGCAGAGGATCTCCGTTTGAACGGTCATATCTCCTTCTTGCTTTGAGGCATGCCTTTCGCAAAGAGGCCAATTCCTCTGACCACCAGTATACATTTCTTCTTCTTGGTGTTGTGCTTCTACAACGCGGCATAGACGCGTCGCATGCGGTGACAATCATATTTTTCACCGTCCGCACTTCCCCTTCAAGATTGTTCGGCCTCTTCACCCATCCCAGATCCTCCATGAGGCGGGATTCTTCCAGGGACCGGCCGAACTTCTCCTTGTCGATTTTTCTTAATATTCCACTTTGGGCCATTCTCACGGAGAACTCCGTGGTTCCTGGCCCGCAGCGTGTCTCCCCGTGAGACTGAAAACTCGATATACTGGTGGTCACTGTGGGTATAATCCTCCAGGACGCGCCAATCTTCAATCCTTTTTTGCAGGGGGCTCGTTGCGATCGTTAGATCGATGATCGAACCCTGCCCGTTTCTCCTAAAGGTCCAAGACCTCCCCTGGTTCGCAACCATCAGGTTGTTCCTGGAGATCATTTCTCCGACCAAGATTCCTCTTTTATCGAGCCTTGTCTCCCTCCATTCTGGTGACTTAGCATTAAAGTCACCTGTAATGAGGGTATCCAACTTGGATTCTCTAAGGCTCATTTCGAGGTCGTATATCTGATCTTCGAAGGCTGACAGTTTGTCGTTGGGTGAGAAATAACAGCTATACATACGTATTCCTGCCATTTCCACCCACACGAAGCCACTGCTCGTCTCCAGGAACTTATCTGCCCGTAACTCGGAATTGCAGATCTGAATGGCTGCTCTTCCAGATTAATCTTGATACCAGGGAACAGGATCGCTCTTTCTGTTCTGTTCAGTGCAGAACAAGACATCGATCTTCCTTTCCCTGGCTGTCTGCATCAGGAGGTCTTGGGCCTCCTTACACTTATGCAGATTGATCTGCAGAAGCTTTAGGCTTTTGCCTGTTTAAGCTTCTGCAATTTTGCTTTATATACCGGACAGGAAGTGCTGCCGGCCCAGTGCTTTTTCTCTGTTCTGCCCAGATCTTCGCAAGTGATGCACTTGGGCTCCTGCACTGTACAAGCCTTGGCCTGATGACCTGCACCGCCGCATCTCCGACAGTTTTTAATTCTGTCGGGGCCCTTTCAAGTGCGGGTCGGATGACCGTATGCCATACATCTTTGGCACCTAATGGCCTCTAAGTGCTCGCGAATTGGAGCGTTAATCCAGCCAACCCGGATTTTTCCGGCCTTCAGCACAGTACTAAACTCTGCCTCCGGCAGGCGTACCAGCGCCAGCATTGATCCGCGGAATCGCGAAACAATGCTGACCGATCGCTCCGAGTTGGCACAGCCGAGTTTTTCGTTCAGGGCCTCAGAAACATCCTCCTTGGAGGTGGCTTCATCGAGGTCCCTGATCTCCAAAGTCCTCTTGTTTACGAGAGCCGTGACTGTGGCCTTCTCTTGAAGTGCCTCAGTCAATGCTCCCGCAAACTGGGACGTGTTACCTCCTTTTTTGAGGACAATGAGAAACTCGTTATTAAGTGTTCTCCGTGTCCTCAAAACCTCTGCCCCTGAGTCTTCTGGCTTCAGGGTCTTCTTCAGGTCTTTCAGGATCTCGGCGTAGGAATTGGGATACTTCGCCGAAATCCTGACGGCCTCTGTTTGCCGAAGCCTTTGAGCAGGAGCTTTTTCTTTCCGAGCCTTCTCGGCTTGCTTCCTCTCTTTATTCGCTTTGTAGCGCATGCGAGCCTCTTTCTTTTTGGCCTTGTAACGCTCAAAGCCTTCTTCATCTTTTCCATCTGGGGGCTGTGGAGGCTGAATTCCAGAGGGTCCAGCGGCCATTTCTGCTCCTAAAAGGACCTGCGCACAGGTTCTCTGAGACTGAAGGCCTTCGGCATTCTTGGTTGCCTCGCCAGTCTTAGAGGGCGTGTCTGACTTCGTCAGGGGAAGCGTACGCCTTGGTAAGGGGGCCCTTCTCTTGGTTTCCCTTGTAGATAACGTAGGTGAATTATCACCTTCGTTACGGGGCCGCTTCTTATCATCGCTCTGCTTTTCCAAGCTCGCACTCAACGAGGTCGCCTTTGCAGACGTTGGGGCCTGCACTTCAATAAACCGCAAATTTCTGCGGATTATATCGAAGGCTGCCTCGAGAGCTTTAATTGCCTCTTGGACCTCCTTTTTAATATTCTTTCGTTTCCCAATGCCCTTCCTTATTGTGTCGAAGAACTCAGGAATGTCCTCCAATTGTTGGGCGACGTTTTCCTTAAAGAGTTCTTGCTCACCAGTCCGAGCAGTCTTGGGAAGACCGACGTGACCAGAAGTAGATGGCAGAGCCATCTTCACGGCCTTCACGGCCTTCACGGAGTTTACTTCACGGCCTAGGCCGAGAAATGAGCTCTTAAAGGTTCTCAAACAAACCGTAAAATCTAACTTTTGATGTAAGTGTGATAAAAAATCAATTAAAATAATTACAAATGCAGTTGACTTCTCAATCACTTTAATCTAAATGAATGTCGTCTGTATCCATCAATTAATTTATTATCATACAAATACATGTTAAACACTCCAATCTAGTTTAATGCCGTGTAGAAATATGGAAAATGAAATCGTTTAAATCATTTCTCAAACACAAACATTGTTAGCGCATTTCAATTTTTTTTAATTGTAGTGAATTAAACTGATTAACACTATGTTCAAATTCAAAACTCTTTTAAGAAGGTTCCCTATGTATTGTCAATCAAAACAGAAACCATCTATTTATGTTTTCATGTAAGGGTGAAAATTTCACAAAAAAATCAATGTTGGTCTCGGGTCTTTCAATTTTTATGAAACTTGGTGAAAATGTAGTATTATATGACAGAAGTTTTGCCAAAAAATATTTTTTGAAAATTTTCAAAATTGTGGTTTTTACAGGGCGTCAAAATTTTAAGTAACGTTTTTTTCAAAAACAAATATTTTTGTGGCATTTTAAAAAATGTTGGTCATATTTATGGTGTTTATAAATTATATACCAACACTTTGAACGTAATATAAGACAAAAAAAATTTTTTCAAAATTTGACCCGAAAAAATTCAAAACAATTTTTTGTTTTCATTTTTTCGATCAAAAGTACTCCTACGATTTATTTTTAATTACGACATTTCGTTTCCCTATTTTTTCCTGAGTTGATTAAAAAAAAAGTGCTGGAGACTTTAAAAACAACCGAGATATTGGACTTTTTGTGTCGCGGCCTACGCTCTCTGAATTCAGGCAAGCGCGTTAACTTACAATTAGCTACGCGTTGCGTTATTTGACTCTACCTCTCTTAGTTAAATCTTAATATTCATAAAATTCTACTATGCAGTTGTTTATAGCATTTATTAATATCAAAATAATTAATTGAAATCAACAATTGTTTATTAGAGGTTTTTTTTTTCATATCAAATTGTTTTCGAAACATACTAAGAAGTGAATCTTTCCGTATAAATTTGTGGACAACCCAAATGTACATCTTACATTGAAATCTTAATTTAAAAAAAATACTAGATGAAGTATTCACCAAGTTAAATCTCAATTGGGCTAATTCAATATACTTCCTCTATGAGGAAGCAAAACTATAAAATAACTGGTTTTGATGACTTTTTGTCTTTAAATTTTCGCGGTCAAAATGAACGAAATCTAGCGGTGTTTTTATCATTGTTGTTAAAGGGATACTGCATTTCAAACTGATATCTCCTGCCTTTCTCAAAGGAGAGTTTAATACTTTATTACAGAATATAAGCATAATGAATAAAAAACAAATTTATTTTAAGCGGTCAGCAAGTAAAAATTATATAAACGATTCAGATATAATAAGTATTTATTTATACAATTGTTAAAATAATTATTAGCGAATCAATGTTTTTTTCTATAATTTACCTAGAACATTTTCAAAATTAGGAAAATACTGATCCTAGAACATTAATAACACAAAGCTGCAAAATTTCGTTCATGTCTATTACAAAAAAAAAAGTGGGAGGTGATTCTCATAGATTTTTTGACGCAGAATCGGAATCTGACCTTAAAAATGGCCCATCACGTAATGATTTTTTGTAACGTTAGCTTAAATGGACAAAAAATGGCCATTTTTGTGAGTGTTTTGTGGCTTAACAAACTATTTTTTTTATTTTACTAAATGATATCGTATAATACTACACTTAAGCTTCAAGCAGAGTGAGAAACCGACTTTAAAAGAGTGAGATCTCACTCTTATTGAAAGAATTTTTGCTCTAATTCGAGCGGAAAGTCACTCCAAGCTAAAAGTGAATACTCACTTTAATTTTGGAGTGAACTTCCTCTTGAACTGGAGTGAAAATTCACTCTATAAAAGTGAGATCTCACTCTCATTGGAGTATCTCAATTTTCACTCTGTGGAGTAGTGCTGCCCATGAGACGAGAAGAGATGGAATTTTATATAGTCTCGTCTCGTTAAATATAAAAATTGCAGGTCTCGATCTCGGAAAATATGGTCTCGGTCTCGACAAATATGGCCTCTATCTCGGTCTCGATCAATCCACTTGCTTTAATGCGACTAATTTAGAATTATGTTAAAGAAAGTAATACAGAAAATATAAGAAGTTAAAAAATTAAAATTTAATTATTAACTAGCTTCAAATAAAAATTAAAAATTGAGTGCAAGTTGTATTAAATTTTATTTTTGCTTGTAGAAAATAATATTCATAAAAATAACTTGTAAAATAAGTTAGTATATTCGTGAAAATGATGAATTCTGTTCGGAAATATGGTTCATCACTTTACATTTCAGTAAATACTTAGGAACAGGTTCCTGATTTTTATACATTAGGAGGCATTGCCTCACGCGTACTATCTTGTAGCGCGCTGCAAGCCGCTGCTAGTATATAACGTATATGTAAACATTTGTAACGGAGTCAGTGGCCTCGTGGGGACAGCGGGCGGCTTTGAAGTGAGGTGTCGCGAGTTCGAATCTTCCAGCTTTGGATTTTTTTGTTTTAGATTGAAAATAAAAAATGTCATTTCTTGAAACGTTTCATTTAAATCACCAATCTATAAGTAAATGGTGCATTTGAATGTTTCAGGGTTGCAACAGACCCTAGAAAACATGGAAATAGTATGGAATTTAAAAATATTTATGGAATTTTTTTCTTTAGATTTTAAAAATTCTGAAATTTCTCAAATTTGAAAAACAAATGCCAAAAAAACTTGAAAAATTCTTTCTATTTCACAATCAAAATTTCCGTAAAATATGCGCAAAAATTATTATAATCATTTTAATCACTTATTTCTAAAAATGTTTAAAAATTCTCGCCAGATTTAATTATTGTCTATAATATTTCATTATTTTCGTCATTTTCTAATTTCCCTTTCAATGATCAACTATTGTCTTCAAATTTCAATTTAATTCTTGATTCTTCAATTTATTTGTACAATTTTTTATTATTTTCTTCAGTTCTAATTTCCAATCTTTAATTTTCAATGATTTTCTTTTATATTCAAAAATTCTGTTTTTAAAAATTTTTAATTATAGGTAATTCTTTAAATTTCAATTCCACTCTTCAATTTTCAATTATTCTCTTTAATTTTAATTTTTTTCCGATTTTCAATCCAGTTGTTCAATTTGAAATTATTTCCACCAATTCTTCCTATAATATTCTTAATTTTTCCATTTTTATCTACTTTGTTTAAATTTAATATTTATTGTTTAATTTTTTCAGTTTTCTATTAATCTAGCAATTTAAAAATTTCTTTTTAATTGTCAATTATTTCGTCATTTTTCAGATATTTTCTTCCATTTTGCAATTATTATAGTTATTTTTCAATTATTTCTTTCTGTTATTAATTATTGTCTCTAATTTTCAATTATTTCCTACTATTTTTTCAATTCTCATTTATTCTCTTAAAATTTTATAATTGTTCTTTAACTTTTTTTATTATTTTGCTCCTTTGTCGATTGTTCCTGTCAGATTTCGAATTTTGTTTTCAATAGTCAATTATTTTCGTCATGTTTTAGATATTTTCTTTCATTTTGTAATTCTTCTCGTTATTTCCTTTAAATATAAATTATTTTCATCAGTTCTCAATTATTTTCTACTTTTCTTCATTTTCATTTATTCTCTTATAATTTCTTAATTATTCTTTAAGTTTTTCAAATATTTTTTTCTGTTTTCAATTATTCTCGCCAGTTTGGAATATTTTTTCAAGGTTCAATTATTTTCCTCATTTCTCCATTATTTTAAAAATTATTAAATTTTTCTTATCATTTTTTAATTTTTGTTTTAATCATTGATTATTTTTATAAAATGTCTATTTAATTTTTTAATTTTTAATTTTAAAGCCAAGTTTATTGTGTTCCACTATTTGATTATTACCTTATGATGTTTTTATTCTTCCTGGAACTTGGCTGAGTAGTAGTAATAATTCTTCTGAATTAGGCTTCTTTAGTTTGATGTGTTCAGGTGTGATAGACATGTCAATTCCAGCTCATTTGTTACTAATACTAGTTTTGATTCCGTCGAGCATATTTTTGGTAAAACACAGATTTTATTTTATATATTGCCAAATAGTTCGTTGGATACATGCATTGTGTCATGCATGAGTGATATATTTATAAGTATTCGAAGCGGATTATCACTTATATATATATATATATATTTTTTTTTTTTTTTTACATAAAGGGCATTTATTGTAGCCCGTATATTATTTCAAATAAATAAATTCCGCAATTTTTAATTATTTTCATTAATCTTCAATTAATTTTCTCGATTTTCAATTAATTCTTGAATATTCAATAATTCTCGTATTATTTCAATTATTTATTTTAATTATCAATTTTTAATCATTTTCTTTAATTTTAAAAAAATCACGCCTTTTTCAGTTTTTTTTTCAATTGTCAATAAGTTTATTTAATTTTTAATTAAATTGTTTAATTATTTTCTTCAATTCTCAATTTTTTCAACTTTAAATTCCTTTTTTCGGTTTTCAATTATTTTCTTGGGTATTTAATAATTGTTGATTTTCTTCATTTACTTTCTTCATTTTTTTATTATATTCTTAAAATTTAAATTATTTTCTTTAATTTTCAATTATTTTCAACATTTATTCGTATAATTTTCTTAATTTTTCAATTTGCTATTATTTTCTTTAAAAGTAATTTTTCTTGTTTATTTTTTACAATTTTTTTCTATCTAGGTATCTAGTAATTTTTTGAATTTTCTTTTGAATTGATATTTATTTTCGTCATTTTCTAGATATTTTCTTTACTTTTTCAACTATTCTCGTTATTTTTCAATTATCCTCTTACAATTGAGGGTCTGGATGCAACAGCCGCCCTAGCGCTCGACGGCGTTGATGGTCTCTTTTCTAACAAGATGAGATAACTGTCGAAAATTAAATAAAATGAAAAATAAATATTAAGACGTACATAGGTAATTCAGGTGAATATTTTTAGTTCTCATAAATTTTTTATTTGGACTCTTATTTTACCAGATAAAAAAAAAAGAAAATTTTTAACTCTATTAAATTAATTATATTTTAGTAATCATTCTACGATCTCTCGTGAACGCTCAAACTAAAAAATTTCAAATTTTACTTACCTTCGTAAAAATTATTACTTAATCTATCTAAATCATCAAAATAGTAAAAAAATATTAATTTCTTATGTTTTTTAATAAAAACTTAATTACGCCTGTCTTAAACTTTGGAGAAAGAAACTCAGCGATGAAGTTTTGACTTTTTAAAACTTCTTGATATAGAATTGATCAACAAAATATAATCAAGTGTCACTTAAATTTTCATTAAGTTTTCTTGAAAATTGTAGCTTTGACAACAAATTGTTTAACGAAATTACCAGTGCGCTGAGCGTGTTCATTGATCTTATTCGGGAAAGCGAGAGTTGCTATGGGTATTTTGGAAAAATAACCAAACATACAATTTGTTTAACGAAATATTTAATGATATCATAATTAATTATAATTGCAATAAACAAAAGAACATTTTATTGAACCATATTCAGATATATATTTTGTTTAGTACTGACAAACATTGCATTTTAAATATTTCTTGTTCGACTTAAGTAATTTATTTTAGACTTAGCTATTAAATAATATTATTCTATAAAATTATTTAAACAATTTAATATACGTAAAACATTCAACACTTCCTATACTCTAAAGTTTGCACCTTGTAATACTGTCTACAAACAATGTATTATATTTCATATATTTAAAACATACACAGCTGTTTTTATACCAAAATTAACTAAATTATTTAACTTGTTATTATAACAATTTTAAGCGTTAGTTTTTGATTTAAAACCAACATTATCTAAGTATTTTTCGAAATACTGACGGGCGTCGATAGTCAAGTATCGAAGTAAAGATTTTAAATCGGAAATTTTTTCTTTTGTTAATCCAACTATTTCTGATACCGGATGAACTTGTCTATGTTATAAGTTGAAGGTTTGCGTGTATAAGTTTCGTACACATTAACATTGCCGTTTGGTAAATATTCAATTTTTACGGCTTTACTAATTTTAAACTCTTTAGGGATTTTGAAGTTGCCAAAAATTTTGTTTTCAAAATCCTTAACTGTATAATCATTTTGGCCTAAAACGACAAAGGGTGGATTTCTTGCATTTTTTATTAATTGTATATATTCATACTCAGTCTCAATTTTCTCTGCCATTTTTTTCTTTAACCCATAAAGGCCAAAATTTCGGTCACATTGGCAGTATGAATGGCCACGTACAGGATATAGATGGTGAATTTCAGTTTGTAATTTGTGCGACAAAAGTGATAACAGAACTACCATATTGTAATTTTTATTTTGACCTCCACAACCATCCGAGAACAAAAATATTTTGTTATAACAATTTAATTTAAATTCTTCGTATATAACGTGCATGATGAAATTAAAAACTGTATTTCCTCCCTTTTTAAAAAAACCTTCCATGAATAAAAACATAAAACTTTTGGAAATATCATCATTACTTGAATGAACATGGACGTTAAATATATGAAGCCAAATTAAACGCAAATAAAACTGTGATGATACTGGAATTTTTGGTAACGGAAGGTTTTGGCCAAAATCAAACTCTAAACATAAGTTTTCTTTATATGTTGCTAACATTGCTTTTTTTAATTTAACGTAATCGACGACATTTTCTTTGTGCTTACGAATACTTAAATCGGCATCTTTTCCAAGTTGCTCACTTTCGTAGCATCGATCACAACAATCAGTTCGCGGAACATCAAAAGAAAAATTTACAAAGTGATTAATGTATTTATAATACGCAGAATCAGAAAGTGGTACATTATCATGTCCAGTTTTCGTTTTGTAATATTCACAAAATTTTTCATACAAAGTTTTTAGTGTTAAGCTGCTATCATCAAAGTAATTTAATTGAGATTTTGTATAATGCGATTTTGAGTGGGGGAGACTTCTACAGTGTTCAAGAATTAAGTTTTTTATGTCGTTCGTCAATTTAGTAAAATGTCTTGGTGATTTTCCGCGGTTGTCTTTTAAACTAAAGCTTCTTTTTAACTTCTCTTGAACTGTTCTTATGCGAGCCCTTTTTATACCAATAACATTAAGTAAAAATTTTTCGCAAACAATTAACTCGTCATTCGCTCCTACTTGATGTGGAAAATAATAATTCCATTGAATTCTTTTTACTTTAGAGTTATTGTGGTCAATAGGTTGTTTTTCTTTTATAAAAGAAGATAATAAAATATTTTGAGAAGTATAGTCACCAAGCTCCCAAAACTTGTTATAAAGTTTCTCTTGATGTTCAGTGGAAATTTGTAAAAAACATTTTTTCGGACAGCAGACAGTAGAAACTACAAACTTTTTTTCAGAAATGTGTTTTCCATTCCTTATTGAGATGTATTCTTTTCCCTGTACAGTGCAAGGAAAATAATGCAAATTATTTTCTATTTGTCTAAGATTTGTTTTAATAAAATAAATAAACGTTTGCTGATTGGCCAACATTCCAATAAAGTAAAACCAAAAAACTTACCATATTTCGGGCTGATTTCATTTTGCTTCGTTTCCACAAACTTTCATTTCGGGACCGTTTTCTACTACTATTTTTTTCCAACATTATAGTAAAAATAATTTGTGTAAAGTTTTCACTAAATACTTTATCATACACTTCAAATAAGTAAGAATAAATTCTGTCACTAAAAATTTGAGCAAAGATGTATTTCCGACGAAAGATCTACGAAAACTGGCGAAAACTTGACCTGGGGTAATAGCGTCTTCAAAGGGTAAATTTTTTTTTATTTATTGAAATTCTGGAGAACATATGTTTCTTACTTTTTGCTTTAAAGTGCTGCACTGTAAGAAACGCAAACATTGTAAATGCAAATAAAACGTGAATCCCTTAAAACCCCTTTCTTCGCAGGTAATATTTTATGGTTCCGCGGTGGAAAATACAACTTTTCTAAAACATTTTATTACAAGAACTATACTCTCTAAATGTAAATTCGTGACAAATTCACTGATTTAACTACTATACAAAAATTTAATAAAACGTGCAACAAAAAAGTCTAAAATAAATAATCTAATCCCAAATGATATACATATTTTAAACTTCAGTGTTTATCAATATTAAAAAAGTATATTTAAATATGGTTCAATGAAATATTCTTTTGTTATTATTAATTATTATCATTAAATATTTCGTTTAACAAATTGTATGTTTGGTTATTTTTTCCAAAATACCAACAGCAACTCTCGCTTTCTTGAATAAGATCAATGAACATGCTCAGCGCACTGGTAATTTCGTTAAACAATTCGTTGTCAAAGCTACAATTTTCAAGAAAAGTTAATGAAAATTTAAGTGACACTTGATTATGTTTTGTTGATCAATTCTATATCAAGAAGTTTTAAAACGTCAAAACTTCATCGCTGAGTTTTTTTCTCCAAAGTTTAAGACAGGCGTAATTAAGTTTTTATTAAAAAAAACATAACAAATTAATATTTTTTACTATTTTGATGATTTAGATAGATTTAGTAATAATTTTTACGAAGGTAAGTAAAATTTGAAATCTTTTAGTTCGACCGTTCACGAGATATCGTAGAATGATTACTAAAATATAATTAATTTAATAGCGTTAAAAATTTTATTTTTTATTTTTTATCTGGTAAAATAAGAGTCCAAATAAAAAACTTATAAGAACTAAAAATATTCACCTGAATTACCTATATACGTCTTAATATTTATTTATCATTTTTTTCAATTTTTGAAATTGAGATACTTCGCTATCTCGTCAAAAAAGAGACAGAAAATGCTTTCGAGCGCTAAGGCGGTTGCTGCATCCAGACCCTCAATTGTATAATTATTGTTTAAGTTTTCAATTAGTTTGTTCAGTTGTATTTTGATTTATTTTCGACATTTTGTAATTTTTGTTCTATTATTAATTATTTTCTTCTATAATTTTTTCAATTTTTAATTATAATCTTTAAATTTCAATTTTACTCTTTAATTGTCAATTACTTTTTTCAATTTTAATTATTTTTTTTTCTATTTTCAATACATTTATTCAATGTGCAATTATTTCCATAAAATTATTATTCCATATTCTTATAATTTTCTTAATTTTTTCGATTAAATTTAATATTTTTGTTTAATTTTTTAAATTATTTTATTCAAATTATTTTATTACAGTACATCTTACAAATTTGCATCCAGTTTTCTTTTATATGTGACGCCGCGCGAGAAAAGGGACCTATCGCCTGAAACGTTAATTTTACAGGGCGAGCGTTAGAAGTTGCAGCAATGCATTGCGACCAATATAAATTCTTACGCTTCATGCTTAATAACTCAAAAAGTAATTGATGGAAACAATTTCTGATTTTTTCAAATGAAAGAGCGACTAAAAAGCTACCTTTTGGCATAAAAAAATGAAAATTGATTTTTTTCGCGATAGGTTTTTTTGCGTTGGAAGTTGCGTCAGTGCATGGCGACCAATGTAAATTCTTACGATTCATGCTTAATAACTCAAAAAGTAACTAATGGAAACAATTTTTGATTCTTTTAAATGAAAGAGCGACTAAAAAGCTACCTTTTGGCATAAAAAAATGAAAATTGATATTTTTTGCGATAGGTCCCTTTTCTCGCGCGGCGTCACATATAGTCTTAAATGATTTTAATGTTACCAACTTTCTATACTTGAACAAAAAAGTGAAAAAATAGTATATATTGTTTTTTCTACAACAAAAAGAACAATTTGTAAGGTGTACTGTAGCACACATTCACCTACAGCTTCTACGAATCTTGCTCTCCCAAAATGGCATGTAGGGGGTTGAAAAGCTTATAAAATAAAGATCATTTCTAGGTAGCTATGAAAAAGTTCCTAGGGGGGAGTCTTGGTCTAAAATTAAAAAACAAACATTTTTTTTGCATTTTTCTTGTCAAAAATAAAATTATAAAAATAATGAGTAATTTTATTTGAAAGTTTAGGAAATTCTGCACAAAAAACACCCATAAGATTTTTAAATCCATTTATCCGGTTAAAAGTTATTGGCAGTTGAAAATTACGCTGCAATAAAATTGGGCCCCTGATAACATGGCAACCACGCATTACACAGACCTAAGAACTTACTTAAAATTTTTGTTTTTTGACTACATATCATTGACCAAAACATTATGCAACTTTTTTTTAGGGTGTCTTTTTGCTCACAGAATGCCTCATATGAAGTACATTATATACATATTTAAAATGTATTTTATAAAAGAATCTCTTAAAATTAATTCTGTTGTCAGGTATTGCATATAAGAGAGATTCCATATGAAGTGATCAAGGTAAAAAAATTGTTTGCCAATTATGCTTAAATTCGAAGTATTTATGGTGCATATAGATGGTAATTTTTGGAATTTTTTTGGGTTTTACGGTACTACGCAAATTTCAGTATTTTTTTTCTAGTTAACAATTAGATAAAAAAATTTTGCTTCTATCAGTTTCGATAGAGTTTTTCATGGCCTTTCGATTGATGATATGTATATAAAAAAAAAAATTTTTGACCCAAAAAAATGAAAGTCAAAAATAAATTTGAGTTTTTTTTGGTGAAGGACACGATCTTTTTTTTTTTTTTTTTTTTAATCGAAAGCTGAGGTTTTTTCCTATGAAGGTATGTAGATGAAAAAGTTAGCCTAGAATGTTTAAGCCATGAAAATTAGAGTTTTAGATCGCTGATGCCTCTGATGGCGTTGAGTCTGCAGCGCTCTGCTCTAAAACTCTAATTTTTATGACTTAAACATTTTAGGCCAACTTTTTCATGTACATACCTTTATAGGAAAAAACCTCAGCTTTCGATTAAAAAAAAAAAAAAAGAAGATCGTGTCCTTCACCAAAAAAACTCAAATTTATTTTTGACTTTCATTTTTTTTGGTCAAAAATTTTTTTTTTTAAATTCATATTATTAATTGAAAGGCCATGAAAAACTCTACCGAAACTGATAGTAGCAAAATTTTTTTATTTAATTGTTAACTAGAAAAAAAATACTGAAATTTGCGTTGTACCGTAAAACCAAAAAAATTCCCCCCCTCCCACTCGGAAAATATTGGACAAAAAAAAAAATTTCCAAAAATTACCGTCTATATGCACCATAAATACTTCAAATTTAAGCATAATTGGCAAACAATTTTTTTACCTTGATCACTTCATATGAAATCTCTCATAAATGAAAAATATTCTGTAGATTATAATGCACATTTTTAAATTTTAAAATCCGTTATAGTAAATGTAAGCAGCTTTTAAGAAAGCAAATGTAACTTTTGAACAATGTTTTTTTTAAAAAAGCAGATACGAAACAGTGAAACAAAGTAACTGTTTAAACTCTTAACCTTCAAAACAGAAATCCAATCGTTACGGTATCAAAAATCGGATTCCTATTTCCGTTTTTTTCCACAGTACATGCACTGGTACACCATTTTACTAACTATTGTATATTTTTTATTTGTTGAAACTGCATACATTATCCAAAACTATAGAGTAGCTAAAATGTCAACACTCGCAGGTGAAACATGTTTCACCTGCGTTTTACCCATGTGACTTTACCGACGATTGCAGACAGTCAGGCCGCGAACCGAGTACGTAAATTAGGGAAAAGTACGTAATTTTATTTTGAGTCCGTAAAAGTCCGTATTTTAGGTATTTAGGTTATCTACATTTGTAAAATACGAATGTTACTCCCCACCAACAGAAAATGCATTGTGTAGCAGAATAAAAATAATAATAAACATACATTATACAAAATGAAATTGTTAAGAAAAAAAAGATTGATACTTATCAAATTTTTCCAAGAAGTGATTATTTTGTTTATCGTTTTTTTTTTTTTTTTAATAATAGAGTTTAAAATCTTTATAGGGTTATTAGACACTTTATTCAGTATACTTTAAATGAATCATGTAAACAAGAAAATTAAAGTTTAAATCATTAGTTTGCAAATTAATTAAATGTCAAGTAACTGGAGCAATTTTTTAGCGTATTCCATTTATTAGATTCTAATAAATTAATCAATATCAGTACCGTCAAACGGGGCTATTCTGGCACACCTGGGGCTATTAAGGTACAAGCTAGTTTTTTATTTCTAAAATATTTATTTTGAAATTTATAAATATGATTTTTATTTTGAAATTTATAAATATGATTTTTATTTGTAAATATAGTGTGATATTTCGCAAACAAAATAACAGTATTGTTTCTAATAAATTCTTTGTCAAAAATCCGGAAAAAATTCATATATACATACAAATTTCATTAACAAATTGGAAGTTCTCTAAAAATCTGCTTCGATCTTAATATTGACAAATTGAATGAAAAATATATTTAAGGTAGGGTAGAGTGGCTATCAATGTACCGGATTTTTTTCAAGGTCATATTACTTATTGAATTTCACCAATTTCAAGCACTTCTTTGCATCAATATAAAACTAGAACACTTATCTACGTAATGCACACATATTATACACGATTTATTTTGATTAAATAATAAAATTTAGGATTTTTCTAAAGTAACAAGCTATTTTCATTTTTAACAACCTGGGTACACAATGAACCACCTCTATAAAAATACTAAAAATGTTCAACAATAATAATATTGTAATTTTCACTTTGTAAAAAAACTTATTTTCTATCAAATACTATAAAAAATTGTTACTTAACACTTTTTAATTGATAATGTATAACATAAATATACCTCAAATTTAAGTTAACTAGCTAAAATGGCATTTTAGTTTTGCAATGTTGAGAAAAGTACTGATAACAATCGCTGTAACATGCTGTACGCATGCCTAGTTTTATAATCAAGCATACCACTCTGGAAATCGAAAATACACTGGAATTCTAGGTGGTTCATTGTTCCCCGGTACATTGAATCAACATGACATTTGCAACAAAAATGGTTTTTTATAACTTAATCCAATATTTCAAAATCTTTATCTCGTTAGAATATTGTAGTTAAGGCCCAAAACAAAATAAATCGTAAGTACATTTATTTTTAAATGGCCTTATTTTAATTAAAAAACGTGTTTGTATTTTAGGTAAATTTTTTCTTCAGTACATCAAAAACAGTTTTTTTTAGTTTTCTCTGTAAAAAATAAATCCACACGTCTCAAATTTATAGACGTAGTGTGTTTACGCAAACTTCATTTATATTTAAAATTAGGTAAATTTTTATTTAATTGTTTCTGAGAAAATTGAAATGGTTCATTGAAAAAACTGGTACATTGATGGCCACTCTCCCCTACATGTTGAGAATTTAGTTGGGACTATATTCACGTGATGGGCTAACTTTTTATTAAGAATTTAAGAAAAAAATGGTTTAAAACTAAAAGTTCAGCACATAGCGGGGCTATTCTGATACAAAACTATTTTAATTATTTTATGAAAATTCGTTTTATTAAAAAAGTGAAAAAGGTTACTGGGCTTTGGTTTAATTGTTTTTATTACGTAAATGTTTTATTTTTTGTCAGAAAATTGGAAATAACTCAAATTTGTCAAACTTGACAACGAGTGCATCATAACCTCAAAAACCACTTATATTAATATCATATTATTTACAACGCTTTTAAGTTAATTTCAATACTGCTTGACATAAAATAGCTCAAAACGTTATTATGGACCATATTAAATCGTTTAATTATTAAAATACCATAAAATACAAATTTTTACAAATTTCATTATTTAACTTTATATTTTCATAAATAATTTCCATAATAATAATTACTATTTTACGATTTTTAAAAAATTTGTCTCTGGGATATCTATTAAAAGGTTCCCACATAGTTTAATGCAAAAAATAAAATGTTTTCTTTATTTTACAAACAAAAATAAATTTTGTACCGTAATAGCCCCGTTTGACGGTACTTTATATTGATTATAAGTACAATAATGTTTTATTTACAGAAATATGAGTCGTGTATTAACATTAATTTATTTATTTAATTACTTTAAAAAATTATGTTAACAAAATTAAAGAGCATAGATATGTTCTAGAATTGGTTATAACCTAAACATTGTCTTAATTATATGGTTTTTTTTGTATCTTTAATTATTTTATTTCATTCTTTCTTTAGTCCTCTATCTTTAATAGATTTTTTAAATTTGCTTGTTTTTGATAACTAAGACACATCTCTTAATTTTTAAATACATTAAACAATTTTAACAGTCGAATAACTAAGGCACAATAACTGGATCTTCAATGCTTTTCAAGTCTAATATATTTATGCAAGTAACTTATTTTTTATTTTCCTTCTATTTTGTTTTAAATAAAATATTTAACTTCAACAAAAATTAAAGAAATTCTAAATATACTCTCTAAAACTGAATCAGTGGAATTTCCATTGATTCAAATCAGCAACCAGAAGTTGGTCACTGATTTGAATCAGTAAAATTTTCACTGATTCAGTTTTAGAGAGTATGTATTCCAATTAATATCTTTCTTAAATACATGAGCAATTCTTAAAAAAATAATTAAAGTTTGGTGAACTAACACTAAATGTCCACTAACTGGTACCTCTACCCTAAATAATTTATGTAAATAGTACGTGATAATTATATATAATCTTAAATTATAAAGGCCTGATTAATATATTGCTTTTTTTTTAAATGATGTTCAATGTTGCTAACGTTATATAAACGGATGTAAATTTTATCTAATATATAGTTATATTGACTATTATATCGCTCTAATTATAAAAAATATAAAGATTATAATTCTGAAAAATTTAATTCGTGAAAGGTGAGAAATTATTATTTGTACCTTCCATGGATATTTTTCAAAATTTTAATTTCTATATTTTTTTAAATGAAGCAATATATGGTAATCAACATAACCTAAGTACAAAAACAAGTTATGGCTTTTTAATTTTGCACGGCATAGCTTATGTCTCTGGACTTTATTGTTTCATAGTATTTTGAGCCTAAAAATCGATACCTTAAAATTAATACAAGTAAAAAAAATTGGTACGTAAGTGGTCCTTAATTTTTTCTTTTCTGGTACGTAAAGTACGTAATTTTCATTGCCGAAGTCGGTTCGCGGCCTGTATAATGTTGAATTGACATTTTGACACATGACAGCTCTCAACTTTGCAAAAAAGAAATTAATTTTTATGAAAATGACAGTCTAAGGGTTTCCGGGGTCGCTGATTTCGAACATAATGTCAAATTGATATTTAGACTGTTGACAGCTCAGACAGATGTCTATTTAACAGTGGGTCAAACTTAGAATTTACTGTTCAAAAAGTTCTACCAATGCAATTCCTTACATATTATGATTTTTTTTTATTTGAATGATAATTTAATTTCTAAGACGTTTAAGGAGCTACTTTTAAATTTTTATTAGTTTTTATAACTTTTTTTGTTAAACAAAGTTGTAAGAGGAAAATTTTGCAGTAAACAAATTTATCTTTTTGGACTTAATGCAAAAGTTTGGAAGGTTATTAAATCTTTGAGAGGTTTAGGAGCTACTTTTTTAATTGTTTATATTTTTGATAACTTTTTTTAAACAAAGTTGTAAAAACAAGCCTTTGCAGTAAACCAATTATTTTTTCTAGAACCTATTTGAATAATAAATTCCACGTTCGCCCCACGGTTACAGCTGTCAACTGTCAATATGTCAATTTGACATTTTATTCGTTATCAGCGATCCCGAAAACCCTTAGACTGTCATTTTTATCAAAATTATTTTCTTTTTTGGAAAGTTCACAGTTGGCAGCTCTCAACAGTATAAATGTTAATTTGACATTATGATCGTTATCAGCGACCCCGAAAACCCTTAGACTGTTATTGTCATAAAAATTAATATCTTTTTTGCAAAGTTGGCAGTTGAATTGACAGCTGTCAACAGTCTACATGCCAATTTGACATTATATTTGTTATCAGCGGCCCCAAAAACCTTTAGACTGTCATTTTCATAAAAATAAATTGCTTTTTGGCAAAGTTGACAGTTGAATTGACAACTGTCAACTGTCAAAATAGCTATTTGACATTATATTTGTTATCAGTGACCCCGAAAACTTTTAGACTGTCATTTTCATAAACATAAATTGCTTTTTGGCAAAGTTGACAGTTGAATTGTCAACTGTCAAAATAGCTATTTGACATTATATTCGTTATCCGCGACGCCAAAAACCCTTAGACTATCATTTTTGATAAATTGCTTAATTGCAAAGTTGACTGTTGAATTGACAGCTGTCAAACTTTTATAATAAGTAAATTATGTATCTTCTATGGTTATAAATTATATAATTTAAACTCATTTTGAGCACAAATAAAGGCCTGGAGTCCAGAGTATGGTGTATTTTTTGTTAAACTTTTTTTATGAATAATTTATTTTCATTATTATTGAAATTAATAACAAATATTTTGTTGAAAACATATCTGGGAAATGTTTTTTTGTATTAATTAATTATATTTCTTAGTTAAAAGTATGTAATATTTTCAATAATTGCACTTTAAAAAAAGAAAAAAGAGTAGAACATGGCTCATAACAGGTTTAGACCGCGGGACCCCCTGCTGATAACATCTATATAGCTTTAGAGTGTTGTACAATCGTTAATTTTGGGTTTAATATATTGAAACTTAAGTGTATTGTAAATCTACCCGGAATGAACGAAAAATGCTTTAGACTTCAAAAAACTAACAACAATTGTGAAAATGAAAACGTTTCTTCCCCGTCCTGTAAAATTTGTCAAATGTCGCTTAACAACTTTAGACCGTAGACCCTTCAAATGATTTTGGAATTGATTGTCGGACAAATTCCAGACTAAACCAGACTTAAAACAAATTTTAAATTTATGCCGGTCAACTTCCGGATGTGAACGGACTAGAAATAAGACTATAAATAATTTCAGAATTGACTGCCGGACAAATTCCAGACTAAACCAGACTTTAAGGGAGAAATAGGTGTAAATCTTCAAAAAATTTTATATTTTTTCTTCATAAATCGCTTGTAAAGCTATTGAAAAATATACTCTGAATGAAAAAAATACCATTTCTTAAAAATTCATCCGTCATATTAGATCCGCTATTTTGAATTTTTTAAAACTGCCCCCAGACTCGAAACGACTTTTTTTCGCATTTTTGTACACTCTAGCTCAAAAAGTTTTTAATCCATCATTCTGAAATTTGGCATGTCGTTTCGTTATATAAATACGCTCTAGGTGAACCTCAATTTGGAACAATATTGTTGTTTAATTTTGGTTTTTATTATAAAAAATAGTATGAAAAATGGTAAAAAGCCATGTATTCTGATCATACTCTTCCAAAAATTAGTAATTTACTTTTTAAATTAACAATAAATTATGTAAATTCCTTTTTGTTGTAAAAAAATTCATAAGAATCACTGAAAAACGCTGCGCTACACCTATTTCCCCCCTTAAAAAGGATTTTAAATTTATCCCGGTACAACTTCCGGATATGAACGTACTAGAGACGGATTTCACGTAGACTATAGATAATTTTGCAATTGACTGCCAGACAAATTCCAGACTCAACCAGACGTAAAACAGATGTCAAATTTATGCCGGACAATTTCCGGATGTGAACGGACTAGAAACGGATTTCACTTAGACTAAATAATTTCGGAATTGACTGCTGAACAAATTGCAGACTAAACCAGACTTAAAACTGATTTTCAATTTGTGCCGGTACAACTTTCAACTGCTGGACTAATTCCAGTTAAAACCAGACATAAAGCGGATTGTAAAATTTGTGGCGGACAGTTTCCGGACGTGACCAGACAAAAAATGGACTTCACTGTGATTATAAATAATTTCGAAATCGATTGCCGCACAAGCTTCGAATTTTTCCGGATTTATTTCAGATCAAAATTTTTGTGTCAGACAAACGTCGGATTAATTCCGGATGAAACCGGACTGTTTTGTCCGGAATAAGTCAGGATTTCTTAGTAGGGACAGCATATCCAACTAATCAATTACGGCTTGGCCTCCTGGGCCCCTTGGTGATCACCCCTGCGAAACTTTTGATAAAAAAGAGATTCGTTAAATGTGCCAAATGTCGAGAGTATGTTGTGACCGCAGGTAAGTTCTTGTGCGCATATAAAAGTGAACGGACACCTTTACTTTTTGCTACAAAGAAATTAATTTTTATCAAGTTAAAATTAACACAAAAGTTTTTTAAAACATTTTTAAAAGTGACACAAATCGAAATGAATCAATCAAAAAGGATTGTTTAATGCATATTTACACAGTAAATATTTTATATTTTGTGATCGAGTACCGAGCACCACAACAATGTTCACAATCAAAAATTTGTTCATGACGTTTTAATTTGACAACACAACACAACGTTCGGTTGTGGGCACAACTTTTTTATTTTTTTTTTTTTGAAAAATCGCGAAATATCGTCGTGTATGTAATCCTAAGTAATTTATCCCAACTACAATAGTTTTTTTATGAATTTTAAGGGTTTCCAGTGGTTCCTAGGTTGTGGTACAGGGCCGAAATTCTTATACTAAGAATTTAGCGTCTGTCGTTCACAGACAATAGCTGTGAATTTTAGGTTCCGTGCGAGAGAGAGGGAGATAAAGAGAAACAAAGATAATCGGTATATCGAAGTGAAGTGTAATCGAAATGAAGATGAAATGAAAGTGAAGTGTAATTAAGGTGGAAGTGAAGTTGAAATAAAGTGGACTTAAAAAGATGTAAAAGAAAAGTGGACATGCAGCGGAATTGAAATAGATGTCAAGTGGAAGTGAAATGGACTTAAAGTGAAAATGAAGTAGAAGTGAAGTGAAAGTGAATTGCATTGAAGGGGGATTAAAGTAAATATGGAAAGTTTCATCTTATGTCGTAATTTTGCCGCTGAAAGCCTTTAAAATTTAGTTAAATAATTGATTTTTAAATAATATAAATAATTTCATGTTAATTCATATAATAAATAAATAAATAAAATTTTTTTTCTATGTTTGCGGTGGTTATAGATCATTTTCCCCATTTTTAGCAGATTTTTCAAGGGCGCCGAGGGGTATGAATATTCCCGAAAACTCAATTGATATAAACCTCAATTGACATAAATCCATTTGACACAAAATCTCAGTTGACATAAATCTCAAGTGTCATAGTTCCCAAATGACATAAATCTCAGTTGACATAATTCTCAATTGACATAAATCTTAATTGACATATATCTCAGTTCACATAAATCCCATTTGACATAATTCTCAATTAAATTATATCTCAATTGACATAAATCTCAAGTGGCATAAATCTCAAATGGCGTAAATCTCAATTAACATAAATCTCAATTGACATTAATCTCAATTGCCATAAATATAATAGAAATAAATAAATAAATCTCAGTTGACATAATTCCTAAATGGAATAAATCTCAAATGGCATAATTCCCAAATGGCATAAATCTCAGTTGAGATGAATCTCAAGTGGGTAAGTCTCAAATGGCATAAATCTCAAAAGGCATAAATCTCAAATGCCATAATTCTCAATAGACATAAATCTCAATTGACACAAATCTCAGTTAACATAATTCCCAAATGGATAAATCTCAGTTAACATAATTCTCAATTGATAAAATCTTAATTGGCATAATTCCCAAATGGCCTAAATCTCTGTGGACATAATTCTCAAGTGGCATAATTCCCAAGTGGCATAAATCTCGAGTTTCATAATTCCCAAATGGCCTAAATCTCTGTGGACATAATTCTTAATTGGCATAAATCTCAGTTAATGGGGATCCCCCACTGACAAAATCTTAAATAGCATAATTCTCAGATGGCATAAATCTCAGTTGACATAAATCCCAGTGACACAATTCCTAATTGACTTTTATCTCCATTGACAAAAATCTCAGTTGATATAATTCCCAAGTGGCATAAATTCTGGCAAGATGGCCGCATTGCTATAACATGCCTTCGGTTTCTGAATTCCTTTACATGCTGACTTTTAATTGTGAAGATTCTATTTTTTATGTGATATTTGCTTGATTTTTATTTACTTGATTGTTTAGTACGTATTTGAGGTGCATTCAGTTATTATCATATCATCAGAATAGCAACAATATGTACATTTTAACTTTTTTTCTCAATAATTTTTATGAGTGAGTGTACTTGGTATTAGTGACTGTACACCTTCATACACCTTACCCCTTCTGACTACGTGATTCAATATGACCACAAATACGAATTTTGAAATTGTTGACTTGACAGGTCAACCGGAATCTCTGTGTCCTATTTGCAAAAATAAGGTTATTAGTGCTTCTTTGTGCCCTGGATGCCGTTAACCCTATCATCAAAAATGCATATTGAAGACTACAATGATACCAGGAATTGGATAAAAGAAGTGTTGTGGTGTTATTTTCCCTACACTAGTTGTCCCTCAAGTCTCCACCCCACCTGTTCTAATCTTCATTGAACATCTACGAGCTATGGTATGGGAAGAATCAGCGGGCATACAATCATCTCTCACACGCCTCGAAACTTCTATATCTGCTATCTCACAAACACTATCTCAACACGACGACCGTATTCTTAACTGTGAGTCAATTACTACTAGTATGGGTTCACGTTTGGATGTACTCGAAAAATGTACCTGCATGTCTAGAGGAATGGGAAGATCGGTTCCAAAGAAAAATAATATTTTAACCCCTTGACTGTGGATGACGTGTATACACGTCATAAACCCATGTTTTTTCAATTTCTCCACAGTCAAGGGGTTAATATTCAGTCTTAATGAAGTTGTATCTGGTGAAGGCAATTATGATCTCGATCATGACCTATCCATGGCTAAAATTATTTTTGGTAGTTTTACTCCGAATTGCTCTCCATTAAAAAGTGTCACGAATTGGTTTTGCTTCCAAGATAGCAACAAAATGACGTCCGCTGAAGTTTTAGTAGCTGTTAGTAACAGGTTCCAAGTACGTCAATGCAATTGTTCTTCTATCACCCGTATTTGTAATAATATCAATGTTGTCGGTTCAATTATTTTAAAAATGCCTTTTTCTTTTGCGATCGTAGTATTATACTTACCTTCCGACTTATGCGTTTTAGATTTTTCGTCAATTCTCTTTTCACTTAAAGATCTCTATATTTTACTGAATTACCCTATGTTCATTTTAGGTTTTAATGTTCCTTCTTTTTATAATCATTGGAGCAATGTTGAATTTGGCTCAAAGTCTTTAATTTTAGTTGATTTTGCTCAATTTTTTAATCTAACTCAAGTCAACACATGTTTTAATTTCAACAACCGTATGTTAGATTTAATTTTTTCTAATGTAAATTGTAACGTACTATCTGCTCCCCTCTCTTTCGTGCCTGAAGATCTTCATCACCCCGTGCCAAGTATTGAAGCTTTACTGACTTCGACTCACAAATATGTTGCATCTAGTTTCGCGGCTAATCTAAATGTAAATATTAATACAGCGATTTTCTTCAACTTTCGTAAAGCTAGACTCGACTGTTTATATTCGCACTTGATTTCTCTTGACTGGTCATTTTTACGTCAGATTCTTGATGTTGATACTTTTACTGGCATTTTTACTACCATAATTACTGACGCTTTCGTTCAGTTTGTACCCGCAAAAAATTTTTGTTCACATAGTGGGCGAAGATACCTGCCATGGTTTACTACTGAGATTATTAACGAAATCAGAGCGAAAAACAATCTTCTAAAAAAAGGCATTTAAATACTTTTGATTACTATAATACTCAAATTAAACTTCTTTCAAGCAATATCCCTAAATCTATCAGAAAAGAATATCGTTTAAGATTGTTTAAAATTGAGCGCAGCATTCATTCAAACCTATAGTTTTATGTTTTTTTTTTGTTTTTTGTCGTTAATTTAAAAAAGCAACCGAATCTTCCTGATATTATTTTTTATAATAATCAGCAGCTCGATTCACCGCAACAAATAGTTAATGCTTTTGCCGAAACGTTTGCATCAATAAAATGTAATGGAGTAAATTTCGCTCCTGAGCCGGATGAGTATTTGACCTCTCCTGACCTTGAATGTGACTCAATGTTTTTCTCGAATGACCAAATACTTAAAGCTTTTAAATCCTTGAAACCGAAGTTTACGGCAGGCCTGGATGGAATTCCGAGTTTTTTAGTTAAGGACTGTGTAGCTGTTTTTGAACAACCCTTATTTTTTATTTTCAATCGTGTCTTATGTTCTGCTAGGTTTCCGACTCAATGGAAAACTGCTAAGGTGGTGCCTGTTTTTATATTTGGTGATAAGTCCGACGGCAAGAACTACCATCCTTTTGCTATTATTCCCAATTTTGCGAAGGTCTTTGAAGCTTGTGTTATTCCTTTTTTAAACAACGCAATTAAAACCGTTGTTAGCGTAAATCAGCATAGGTGTTTATCAAAGAGATCGATCTTCACAAATTTGGCTTAATTAACGCATTTTCTTAGAGAGTCCTTGCAGTTCGGGTATCAAGTTGATGTGATATATCTTGACTTCGCTAAAGCTTTTGACTTAATCGATCACGATATCCTTGACGCGAAGTTAGATATGTTGCATCTCCCTTCAAACATTAAACTTTTAATCCTGGATTACCCACGTGCAGGGAAGCATCAAATTTTAGTCGGAAATTTCAGCTCTGAATCGTTTGATTGAGGAACTCGTGGTGTTCCTCAATGTTCATCCTTGGGGTCACCACTTTTTACTATCTACATCAATGACATAGAATATAATATTAAGTCATTCATCGTAATGTTTGCTGATGACGTTAAAATTAAGCGGCGCATTTTGTCTACTAATTTATTTATTTATACATTTACAAGTTCCTAGGGCTATATAGCCCTCCAAGGAACCAGGCCAGATGTACATAAGTTTATAAATCAGCTAACAAGCAATTAAATTTTACAGATATAATATATTATAGTATAAGTTAATATAACGAAATCATAATTAAATAACAACCTTTAGCAAAATTGTTCATAGAGTTGAGATAAATGAAGAATACAAGTAGAATAAAATAAATCAAAGTAAAAATTAAAAATAGAAAAAACTAGAGTTACAAGATTACTAAGTAAATTTATGTATAATCATCTATAATTGCCAGAAAGTTATCTCAAATTTAGTGGTAATTACCTTAAATAGAAAATTAAAAACCATTATTTTAAATTGGAGCTGCGAAGAAGCATTTCTAATGTGATTATGAATTTTATTCCACAATCGCGCCCCTCTAATAGAAAATGACGTCTGAAGTATGCAAGTATGATGGACAGGAATCGTTAATAAAGAGATTTTTTCTCGGAGCCTAATGTGACTAGTCTGGTTTTGGTTTCTAAAGATAAATAGTTCAAAGAGATATTGAGGAATCTTATTTTTAAAAATGAAATAAAGCAAATTTCCCATGAAAAACTGTCTTCTAGTTGCCACATTCAATAGACCTGATTTGTTTCGAAATGGAGAAATGTGCTCAGATTTAGGCAGATAATAAATAAATCGAATACATGCATTAAGTGATCGTTCCAATTTATATTATTAGAGATATTAGCATAAACTGTGCAGCAATAATCGAGTATAGGTAATATTAATGTTTTAACTAGAATGTAATCGTGTTGATATAGGTAGAGAGTCTTTGTTCCTATTTAATTGTTGGAGAGTCATAAATATTTTTCGCGATATATCAAATACATGCTCTTTCCACGACAGAGTACGATCAAGAGTTAGGTCCAGATCCTTAACAGTTTCCTGAAAGGCGATAGGAGAATCACCTATTTCGAGGCTTGGGCATGTCAAAAGTGTATATATTGAAAGAGAACCAGAAGGTCCAAAAATTATTGCCTGAGTTTTTGATGGATTGAGAGCAAGTCCATTGAAATCAGCCCATAGCGCAATAGTATCAATGTCAGTTTGGACTTGTGATAGCAACTCAAGTAATTTAGCTATTGATCCAGAAAGACATAATTTAAAGTCATCTGCAAATTTATGATATTTACAGAACTTAAGTTACTTCCCAAGATCTGCTATATATAAATTGAAGAGCAAAGGGGCGAGAGAGGAGCCCTGAGGAACACCGCACTCGACCCTTGCCCAATAGGATAATTCACCCCTCCCATTAACCACCCTCTGAAACCGATTGTCAAGATAAGATTTAAACCAATAGCAAACAGAATTTGACAGATTAAATAACACGGTGCTACAAAATAAAAAGAAGTAAATATACTTTTATCGGACTAAGTGGAGGTTTTAGAGCCAAAAAACCGTTATTAGGTGAATTCATGTACATAATACCTCGTAACTTCGTCATTTTTGGTCCGATTGTAAATTTTTTTTTCATTTTGAAGCTGAAAGTCAGACCTTTAAAACCATGTAAGATTTGTTTTTCTATCATTTAAAATCATGAAGATGCGGGCCAAAAACTTTAAGAAAATTTCATTTTTTCAATAATTCTTCAATTTTGACACTTATTTATGTGTCTTATCGTATTTTAATTATATTATTTCTTATCGTAGATCGAAATTATTATTATAAATTACTTCAAACTTTTTATAAATTACCGCATAAGTTATATACCATAAATTTCCATAAATTACTACATAAATTTAATGACATAGTTTTTCAAATCCTGAATTTCTTTTGCATTATTATTATAAATTACCGCATAAATTATCACAATGGATTACTTCATTTGTTTATAGCGATTTCATTAACAAATTATGCGTTAACATAAAACATGATCAGAACAAAATCATTCTAATTTTTCTTGTAGAATCGATTGGCATCCATACTTTTAATTAAATCTTACTTTTTTATAATTTGTTAAAACAAATATTGTTTAACAAATATAAAATCTGAAAGTTAAAATGCTAATGATTTTTATTTCACTTTCCTGTAAATCCAACTATCGATTTTGTTATACTGCAACCGATTATGGTACATGGATGCGGTAACAGCTAATTTGTTTAAAAAATACAATAATTATCAACAATTTGTCCGGCCCATCACAGATATTTCATTTTTGACTATCATACTTGAAAGTTACATTACGATTTTTATTTCAATTAAAAAATAAAAGTTCTAAAATAACAGTAACCGAATTGTTGGTTTCGTGGAGAATCACCCATGCATTCATACATAGGTATGTATGTATGTACGCCCCACCTTCCAATACAGCATAAAACTATTTTAAAAATTGAGAAAATCAGTTTTTATGCCAAGAAAAATAGGTGATTGTTATATACAATTGTAAATTATATATATATATGTGTCGATTCAGGGTGAAAGGGACCTTAGCTGCAAAACATTCGATTTCTAATTTTTATTATGAATCGATAGAATTTGAGTTGCTCTTTCACATACAGTAATCAAAACTTGTTTATGTTTATTAGTTTTTCTGTTATTCGCGATGAAACATAGACATAACTTAACAATAACATAGGCAGACACAAGTTCAAACTCCCATCCTGTGAAATTCAAAACATTTCATTTTTAATTGTTATTATGAATCGATAGAATTTGAGTTGTTTTTTAACATCCATAAATCAAAACTTGTTTATGTCTATTAGTTTTTGTGTTATTAGAGGTGAAACATAGGCATAACCTAACAGTAACATAGGTAGGCTCAACTTCAAACTCCCGTACGCGTAAAACTCAGTTCTGCAGCTAAGGTCCCTTTCACCCTGAATCGACACATATATGTATATATATATATATGGGTCATACCATGTGAAAAGGCAAATGATTGTGTCCACTCGTGGTTTTAAGCTATTGCAAAGCAATATAGCTTAAAATTTAGCATTTTTTATGTGCAATCGAATGCCGAGTGGCTCATTTTGACATTTTCAAAATGGCGGCCACCACAGACACATAAGTGCCACAATTTAAAAACTTGCGTCTTTAAAACTTTAAAATATCTTACATCTTGTGACTAAAAAAATTTAGAACCTCTAATTTAAATGTTTTTAAGGTCGCTAAATACGAATCCAATGACAGAAATTAAAAATTCAAAATGGCGGATCCAATATGGCGGATACATTTTTCAAAATTTAATACATTCAATTGAATTCAGCTGAAACATGGTACTTGGGGGTTTTTGGGGTCGCTGATTACGAATCCAATGTCAGAATTTAAAATTCCAAATGGCGGATCCAATATGGCAGACATTTTTTTTAAAGTTACTGATTTCAGCTGAAAATTGTTACTCGGGGGTTTTTGGGGTCGCTGAATGCGAATTCAATGTCAAAATTTAAAAATTCAAAATGGCGGATTCAATATGGCGGATACATTTTTCAAAATTTAATACATTTAACTGAATTCAGCTGAAACATGCTACTTGGGGGTTTTTGGGGTAGCTGAATACGAATCCAATGTCAGAATTTACAAATTCAAAATGGCGGATCCAATATGGCGGACATTGTTTTAAAAATTACTGAATTCATCTGAAAATTGTTACTCGGGAGATTTTGGGGTCGCTGAATGCGAATCCAAGGCTAGAATTTAAAAATACAAAATGGCAGATCCAATATAGCTGAATTTTTTTAAAAAAAATTACTGAAATCAGCTGAATATTGTTACTAGAAGGTTCTTGAAATCGCTGATTACGCATATGTTGGTAAAATTTAAAAAGTAGTAAATGTAAACTGAATAAGTCGGAAATAAATCTACTAAAATAACTAAATGACTGGCTTAAAACAAAATTTTTTATCAAAGAGAAGTCCTGGAAAGGACTGATTGTAATTTATTTTCTATTTATTTATATTTGAAAAAGCACACTCTTTAGCATTGAAATATTCTTTTATTTCTAATGTCGTATCTGACACTGAAATATGACCGTGGTTTTTTGTATTTTTGGAACTGCCGGTGCATTCTTGAAACGTGAATTTAATCGTTTCTTAATTGCTTCATGAATTTTCTGCTATATTGGATCCGACATTTTGTATTTTTAAATTCTAGCCTTGGATTCGTATTCAGCGATCCCAAAAAACCCCAAGTAACAATTTTGAGCTGAATTCAATAATTTTTTTAACGATGTCAGCCATATTGGATCCGCCATTTTTAATTTTTAAATTCTGACATGGGTTCGTATTCAGCGACCCCAAAAACCCCCGAGTAACAATTTTTAGCTGAATTCAATAATTTTTTTTAAAAATGTCCGCCATATTGAATCCGCCATTTTGAATTTTTAAATTCTGACATTGGATTCGTATTCAGCGACCCCAAAAACCCCCAAGTACCATGTTTCAGCTGAATTCAATAATTTTTTTAAAAAAGTGTCCGCCATATTGGATCCGACATTTTGAATTTTTAAATTCTGAAATTGGATTCCTATTCAGCGACCCCAAAAACCCTTGAGTAACAATTTTCAGCTAAATTCAGTAATTTAAAAAAAATATATCTGCCATATTGGATCCGCCATTTTGAATTTTTAAATTCTGACATTGGATTCGTATTCAGTGACCCCAAAAACCCCCGAGTAACATGTTTCAGCTGAATTCAGTTGAATGTATTAAACTTTGAAAAATGTATACGCCATATTGGATCCGCCATTTTGAATTTTTAAATTCTGTCATTGGATTCGTATTTAGCGACCTCAAAAACATTTAAATTAGAGGTTCTAAATTTTTTTAGTCACAAGATGTAAGATATTTTAAAGTTTTAAAGACGCAAGTTTTTAAATTGTGGCACTTATGTGTCTGTGGTGGCCGCCATTTTGAAAATGTCAAAATGAGCCACTCGGCATTCGATTGCACATAAAAAATGCTAAATTTTAAGCTATATTGCTTTGCAATAGCTTAAAACCACGAGTAAACAAAGTCATTTGCCTTTTCACATGGAATGACCCATATATATGTGTGTGTGTGTGTGTGTGTGTTACCGTTAATGTACAAAAACTGGTGAATGTAAGAAATTTTGAAATCAATAAAAAATTATGTATATTTACCATCTGAATTAGTAAATGTGCACAGCGACCATCGTTGGTTGGTAAATGTTGATATTTTATTTTGTAAACATTTCAATGAAATACAAAATCAACTTATACAAATAGGACAGATTTGTATAAGTAGAATGGTTATTTTGGCAAGCTCAGTTATTATTCTGTCAGTTTGCTTTTGATATGTATCTAAAGTTCCGGACTTGAAATTTTTCCGGAAATTTGAAAAAAATATTTTTTAACTTTTGCCTGGCCCGTATCATTTTAAAACCATATTTTTTATAGTGGGTGATTCTCCACGAAACCGACAATTTGGTTACTGTTATTTTAGAAATTTTATTTTCTAATTAAAATAAAAATCGTAATGTAACTTTCGAGTATGATAGTCAAGAATGAAATATCTGTGATGGGCCGGACAAATTGTTTATAATTATTGTATTTTTTAAACAAATTAGCTGTTACCGCATTCATGTACCATAATCGGTTGCAGTATAACAAAATCGATTGTTGGATTTACAGGAAAGTGAAATAAAAATCATTAGCATTTTAACTTTCAGATTTTATATTTGTTTAAACAAATTATAAAAAAAGTCACATTTAATTAAAAGTATGGATGCAAATCGATTCTACCAGAAAATTTAGAATGATTTTGTTCTGATCATATTTTATTTTAAGACATAATTTGTTAATAAAATCGCTAGAAACAAATAAAGTAATCCATGGTGATAATTTCTGCGGTAATTTATGAAAATATTAAAGTAATTTATGTATTATTTTATGGAAATTTATGGTAACTTATACGGTAATTTATCAAAAGTTTGAGGTAATTTATAATAATAATACAAATCAAAATTCAAGATTCAAAAAACTAATGCAGGAAATTTATTTCGTAATTTATGGAAATTTATAGTAATTTATAATTTTTTTGAGGTAATTTATAGTAAATAAAAGAAAATAAAAAAAAAAATTTTTCGAAATTTATATGGTAATTTATGGAAATTTATGTGGTAATTTATGGACATTTATGGGAATATATGTTGTATATATATAAATTATTTTAAAAACATTTATTGTAATTTATTAACACATAATTTTAAAATTTGCAAATCAGTTACCAACAATTTATACAAATTTATACGGTAATTTATGAAAATTGCTGAAGTAATTATTGATTATAAAATTAACGGATTTTCTGTACAGCGAAAACAGTCAACTCGTGATTTGGGAGTTGTTTTTTCTCAAAATTTAGACTTCAAAGATCACATTCTATTAACGACTAACTCTGCGTCGCGAGCTCTTTGTAATTTATTTAGGCGCACAAAAATGTTCCGCAATGTTAAAGTCCTAATCATTCTCTTTAATACATTTGTCAGATCCAAACTAGAGTATGCGTCTATTATATGGGAACCACATTTAAAGAAGGATACTGAAATTCTTGAAAAGATTCAAAAGCGATTTTTAAAATTCTGCATTTTTATTCAAACACACAACTATCCCCTGCGTGGATCTGACTATTTACATCTTTGCGACCATTTTAATGTACCTTCTTTGGAGCAAAGACGCGACATCGCAAAATGTAAATTTATTTTTAATCTCGTTAATAATCTTATCAATGCTCCTAATTTACTTGCCATGTTAAATTTTAGGGTACCTTGTTATGGCACTCGGAGTTATATACCTTTTTACAATGACTTACCATCCGTTTCTATTGGCTACCGTGCACTTATGTACAGAAGGTCGGAAAAATCAAATGAGATTGTTTCTAAAAAAAACCGTGTTATAGATTTGTTCAATATCTCTCCGCCCAGATTTATTGATCTTGTTACTAGATCAATTCTACGTATTGACTAATCTACCATGTTATATTTTTATATTGTACTTTTGTATTTTAAATGTTGTGCCCAATAATTACCTTCTCTGGCTATGGGCTATGAAATAAAATAAATAAATAAATAAATATACTTATTAAAATTATGACAGGCTAAGTAAATTTTATTTGTTTAATGTTGTTTGGACACAATCACTAGAATTGTTTTAATTGTACACTTGGTTGAATCACAAATTCAATGAAAGACAGCCAAAAGGATTCACCATGATGCAAAAGGCTTCACCATGACGCTGAGGCATCACCATGACGCTTAAAAAAAACGTAAAAAAAACAAAAAATCAATTATAAAATTTGGTTTTGTCGTAGTGAATCTCTTGAGGGAAGTCAATTGTTGTTTGTACTAAAGTATAACTAATTTTGATTTGATTTTTATGAAATATTTAAAATTTTTATAAAGGTTTCACCATGACGCAAAAAACTGGGGACAAGATATAACATCTAAAATAATAAAATAATAAATAAAATCTTTTTACAACCAATTTTTTTCTGAATTCTACACACTTAGACAATAAGAACATGTTACAATTAATTAGTTTTATTTTTAAAGTTTACTGAAAATATTTATTTTTATTTTAAAACTTACCCTGGGGACAGGCTTCACCATGACGATTTGGCTCTTAAATTTGAATTCAACAAAAAATATTTAATCTTATAAATTAAAGTGGCTACTGGCTTTTGTTTGTGATCACTAGCACTACTTTTTCACGTGATTCATTACCATATGTGCAATATGTTTCTTAAAAAGCACAAGGGACATGGAATTGTCGGTTTCGTGGAGAATCAACCATAGTACATATTATATTGTTCAACCTATGGAAATGTTATATTGTACTCCTAAAAACAAAGATTTTTGAGTCTCATTCATTAAATAATTTATTTCCATACATTAAATTAATATTAAAAGACTCAATTAATCCAGTAAGTTCAATTATTGAGTAATTAAAACTTTAAAATCTTTTATTTTAGTAGAAGTACAATATAACATTTTCATAGGTTAAACATTATAATATGTACTACGCAATTTATTTTAAAATACTTGAAAAATGTGTTTTAAGTATAAAATATTATTAATTTTGTATTTCTAGGGAATACAAGCACCCCCGGAAAAATAATTTAAAGATTTTTCTTTTAATTTCGTCCGTTTGGACGTCCAGAATTTCTGATACATGCTTTTCATAGCTAAATTGTCAGTTAAGGTACTTTAATTTCGTGAAATAAAAATGAGTGAATGTATTGAAATGAAAAAAAACTTAATGAATTTGCAGAAAATATTATAAATGAAAAAGATAATAATTCTTTTTATTTATCCAAGAAAGAATATATTGAAATCTGTAAAACTCAAAACCTGTTGTGCAATTCTAAATGCCATTGGAGTGATCCTTGTTAGAATAAACAATAGTCTTGTGTTTTTTAAGGATAATTTCAAAAAGATGCAGCTGTTGTTATAATAAATATAAAAAAAAATTGATCTGTATTTCATTGAAATTTTTATGCAATAAAATATCAACATTTACCAACCAACGATGGTTACTGTGCGCATTTACCAATTCAGTTAGTAAATGTACAAAATTTTTTCCTTAATTTAAAAATTTTTCACTTCCACCAGTCTTTGTACATTTACCGTAACATATTGTGACGCGGCAATACTTGCCAGGCACAATATATTAAACTGATCAAATTAAATATAAAAATCTGTTGTTGAAAAAAAAAAGTAATAAACTTATCAAACTTGGAATCAACCGACTGCTGTGCAGTCAAGTGACATGCTTGGCGAATTGTGCCATTCTTATGGCGCTTTCATACCTCGTCCGGTAAGTTTACATTTCTCTCTTTCTAGTACACAGCAGTGGCATAAGTTTGTCATGTTCTCGCACTAGTTATGTTCCCAGACCGTCCAGGACACATAATTAGTGCGAGAACGAGACAAACTTATGCCACTGCTGTGTACTAGAATGAGAGAAAAGTAAAATTACCGAACGAGGTATGAAAGCGCCATTAGCATCCACTTTCAATAGTAATATTAAATTATAAAAACTTAAGTCTACAACCTCCATGTCAATTCACAATATCAAATTCATTGCGACTAACATTAAAAATAAAATCCATAACTTTCTTTCATGCACTGGGACACACACCACCGAGTGGCAAACGGTCCATACACGCTCACAAACACCACAATCAACATCGTGTTTTCAATCAAGGTATATCGTGGGATAGTCCTGATTCATGGGGTCGGATGTGAGTCCCGACCTCACAAGAGTATCAGGATGAGGTACAGATCCGGCACGGGTTTGTTGACATGCTGTCATAACACCGGCCGCGACGATACAGAACGGCTTACGCGAGTAATCGATCGATACGTCAAGCAGCGGTCGATGCGTCGCTTACCACGATTACCGTGACGTCGTTGGTTGCCGCGATCTGATGTATGACGAGATGACACTGTCACCTCATTCCAAGTTTGGTAGTCATTGACTAAGTTACGATTATTTTGAAAAGGATTGTTATTTGAATAATTAAAGATGTTGAGAGGTCGAGCTTGTTGTCGAGGACAGCGAGTCTTAGTGGGTGAGTCCCTCTAAGTGGTTTTATTAACCAAAATCTTAAATTACGTGGTGGTCGGCTCCCCGACCACGGTTTTTATAGTGATTTTGTGCCGGTCTTTCGTGTGTGTGTGTATGATTAAAGGAGCCATGGGGCTAACCCCTTGTGTAACTTCAACTCGTAGCGAGTTTTCATAATAACAGATTGTTGTGAGTTAAATAAATATTGTTTATAATATAAATTATTATCTGAATTAATTATTTTGGTGTCGTTCCTGACCACGCCACTCTCCATAGCTAGAGGGTAATTCAATTAGTCTCGATTTTGTTCTGTGGTTATAATAATTAATTAATAATTAATAATGAGTTTTATTTATTTTTCTCGTTAATTTAAAATAACTTGGCGCATCACGCCCAAGTAGTTTCTTGGTTAATTAAAATTATTACCACAGTTGAGTTACATTAATTAATTTAACAAGAACAATAACAACATTAAGAATACAAAATACATTGAAATAATAATCAGATTATTAAGTAAAAGCTGGTTACAAATGGCGCCCTGTACTGTAAGGCTTGAACGACACTCAATCAATTAAAATTAATAAAGAATAAATTAAGAATCTTTTGTTTGTAATTCAAGAAAATGAATAAAAATAAATTAAAGTTTTATAGAATCTTATAGAAATTTTAATCAAAATTAAAATCAAATAACAATTTTTTACATACTTATAAGATTAATATAAAATTAAATTAAAATTAGTGCCTTATTTAGTCGTTCAGTGAGAATTATCACAAAGAGTGACTCACAGCGGGACTATAGGCTGACCAAGAGTTAATTGGCCATGCCTAATTAACGGATTTAAAATTAATATCTCTTTATTCTGTACACATTAGAGACCGAAATAAAATGAGTAATAATTCTAAAATAAAGTTTAAAAAAATTTTTTTAATTGAAATAACGATGAAGTTACAATTATGTGACTTTATAATTTGAAATTCAACTATAAGTAAAGTTCGGCTTAAAATTGACAAATATTAAATAAATTCATCATAAAATTTTTTTTTCTTTTGGATTATTATTAATCCAAAAACCAGTATTAAATTAATAATTGGAAGCACCTCATTATTTTAAATAACTGAGAACCTAATTAAATATATTTCAATAGTCGATTCTATCTTTATTCTTCTCACAAGCAAATAAACCATTTTTCACAAATTAATTATCAGCTCTTTGATTTTTAATCTTGACTGGAAATTTTAAATGGTCCATAACTGTCTTCCGGGATGATGCTGGAATGATCCGATTTGATCTTTAAAAAAAAACGACTGTTATTTATCTCAATATTGTTTTAATTTGTCTTAAATGATGGATTTGAGAGAAATCTGTGTCTAAACTGGATCAATTTCAGTTTAAGATGACATTTTCTTTGGATGCTGCATGGAGGCTGTCTGTACCAGATGTCTGGTCCATGACCTTTACAATTTTCTTATTTAATGCAACTTGGGGGTTTGAACTCAAAATATGTAACATAAAATAAATAAATAAAAATAAGTCTTATTTTGTTCAGTGGATTCGAAATTGTAGAATGATAATCCAAATCATAAATTAATTAAGTTAATAAGAAGTCATTCAACCTTCAACATTCTCAAATCCAATTTAAGTGACTTGAGAATTTCCATATCTACTCATCTTGATGCCGTAACCACTCGGTAAGGGATATAAAATAAATCTAATCCTAAACTTAGGTGAATGGCGGATCATTTAAACTTAATTAAACCTAAATATAAAATTAACAATTCATTATCGATACCTAACAGATGTACATCAATTAAATTCAATAATAAATTCTATAATTGAATAACAAAATTGTCTTTGTAATCTAATCTTAAAATAAGTAACATAAATAAATAAAATAACTCATGTTTTGTTTTCTAGCCCTTTTCTTTAATTGATTCAGGATCGTAGAATGACGATCCGAATTATAAATTAAGTAAGTTAATGTAAAGTTGTTTAACGTTATCAAATCGAATTTAACCGATTTGAGAATTGCAATGTTACCATTCTGATACCGGATCCACTCGGCATCTGCTAGGAAGCAAGAAATTCTCTCTCGCGGTACCACGCACCTCTTTACGGAGTTCAAAGCTAGGGTGTCTGGTCACGGGAAAATTTCATAACAACAATCCAGCGCTGAGAGTATCGTGTAATTTCATTCGAGATTCGGTTTCAAGACAACTCAGTGGCGGATCCAGACAAGGTTTTTGAAGGGGGTATTGCATGAGAGAGAAAGAGATAGCACTATAGTGCTATCTCTCTCACTCTCATTGTTAAATATGAGGGTTTTGGGGGGGGGGGGCAAGCACCCGTGGCCCCTCCTGGATCCGCCAATGAGACAACTGGAAAAGTTTTGGGAAATGGAAGATGTCAGGACAGTTCATTTGTCTAAAGAGGAAGCTGAGAGCAAGAAACACTTCGTGGAGAACGTCACTCGCGACAGTGAAGGCAAATATATTTTGCGGCTACCATTCAACAAAAGAAAGGAAGAACTAGGAAAATCATACGAAGCAGCAAAACGAAGATTTTTCATACTGGAAAGGAAGTTGCAGAAAAATCCAGAATTGAAGAACAAATATGATCGGTTCACGCAAGAATACGAGGAGCTTGGACACATGGAAGAAACGAGAAGTGGACCTGACGATGGATACTACATCCCACACCAAGCAGTTATTCGGGAAGCCAGTCTTACCACGAAACTGAGGGTTGTATTTGACGCTTCGATGAAAACAAAACCGGAGTGTCTCTCAACGAAACTCTCAAGGTGGGACCGACAATTCAACAAGGACTTATCAATATATTGATAAGATTTCGACAACATCCAGTAGCTCTGATCGCAGACATCGAAAAGATGTATCGACAGTTTTTGATACATCCCGACGATTGGAAGTTCCAGAAGATATTATGGAGAACAAAAATGGATTCGCCGGTTAAGACGTTTCAATTAAAAACTGTCATATATGGAACATCAGCCGCTCCGTTTTTATCGATTCGATGTTTGAAGGAATTAGCCAAGAACGAGGGAGCTCTTCATCCGAAAGCTGCTGACATCTTGGAAAATGACTTCTATGTGGATGACCTTCAGTCTGGAGCAGATTCGATAGAAGAAGCTAAATACCTGCAGTGTGACTTAAATCAAGTCACCAAAAAAGAACGACTTCATCTGTGCAAGTGGAGATCTAATAAACAGGAAGTCACTGGAAACCTGGACGACAGCACTGATTCTAAATTGAGACTGGATCTAGAAAAAAATTCGAAGACTCTAGGAGTACTTTGGGACACGAGACAAGATAACTTATGTTTCGAAGTGACTCTTGATCAACAGAAATCATCCAGCCCTGAGATGTGGGGACATGTTGTTTCGGAGAAGAATCCAGCTGATGCTGTGTCCAGGGGTCAGATGCCGCAGGTGTTCTTAAACAATCATTTATGGAAAACTGGTCCAAAATGGTTGCAAATGACAGAGAATCACTGGCCTAATCAAGTAATTTCGTGCTCTGATCTTCCTGAAATGAGAAAAAATATAGTATTAGCTATGAAACATAAATCAACGTTGATGGATCTTTGGACTCGCTTTTCGTCCTGGCAACGATTGGTTCGTGTAATGGCATATTGTTTGCGTTTTAAATCAGCGAAGAAGTCACAGTGTGTCCTGGAATTGACTCCGGAAGAGTTGAGAGCGGCATCGGATAGGATTTGTTTGCTGGTTCAACAGGAGGAATTTGACGATGAAATCCAGAGGGTAATGAAGCATGAAGATGTACCTAGGGGATCACGAGTGCAAAAACTTTGTCCCATGATTAAGGAAAATCTGCTATGAGTCGGAGGAAGAATAAAGAGAGCATCAATACCAGTTGATCAACAACACCTTATCCTTCTTCCAAAAATTCATCCTGTTAACAATTTGATTATTCAAAGTACTCACGAAAGGTACATGCATGCTGGAGTAAACGGTACTTTGTACGCGATTAGAGAAACATTTGGCCTATTGACGGTACATTATCTGTGAGAAAAATTGTAAACAGTTGCGTAAAACGCTTTAGGGATCGACCTCGAGAAACGTCATATATGATGGGTGACCTGCGGCAAGTACGAGTGACACCTTCGAGACCCTTTGAGAACAACGGCGTGGATTATTGCGGTCCTTTTTATATAAAGGCAAAGAAATTTAGAAATAGCGAAAAGGTTATATTGTGCGCGGCGGTTTTTGTTTGTATGAGCACAAAAGCAGTACACATAGAGCTTGTAAGCGATCTTACAACTGATGCGTTTCTGGGTAGCCTGCGAAGATTATGCGCGAGAAGAGGTTTAGCGAAAAGAATATATTCCGACAACGGCCTCAATTTTGTCGGAGCTAAAAATGAATTGAGAGAACTTTACGGCATTCTTAACGAAAAAACAAATAACTAAGTAATAACAAATAAATTAGCTGAAAAAGGCATTGCTTGGTATTTTTCCACACCACGGACTCCGCATTTTGGGGGTATATGGGAGGCGGCTGTCAAGTCGCTCAAAACTTATTTGCGAAAAACTATTGGGGAAATCCTTTTCAACTACGAGGAGTAGGGTGCCAAAAAAAACACAACTTTTAATTTTCTATAATGCTACTTCAAAATATTGTTCCTAAGGGGAAAAAAATGAGACACGTATTTTTTTATTTAAAAAAAATCGGTTGTAGGGGTCGCGCTAGTCCATTTTTCATGAAAACACGGATTTTTTCAATTTTACGACTCTAGCTTTGTTTGAGCAATACCGGGAGTGAGGAAAATGTTTGCGAATTTCACTTTACGGAGAATAATTATACAGAGAACAAAGAGTTTGAGTAGAACCTTATTGATAAATAAACATCTTGAGAACAACCGTGAGAAAAACCGAAAACGCTAAAAGCGTGATACAAGAGATTGAAAAATAGTGTTGTTAGATCCGGTTAAAATTTTACACTGAACCACGTGTTGAGAGACGCGACCGGCGAGCAGCTGAGAAATTAGCCACCGAGCGGTGCTGCCGCCACACGCTTCCCCAACACGTCACTTTATTTTTCCGGTAATACTTGAACTGGCAACAGGCCTCGAGTCGTAAATTCGAGTCAGCCCCAGTTCTGTGATCTCAAAACACTAAAGTCTGAACACACTCCCCCCATCGGCAACGGAGTTGACGATCATGTAGAGGTTGATGCCAATGGTGAGTCGTTCCTGGAGATGGAAAGCACTGCCAGCTTCGTGATTGCCGCTTGAGAGTAGAGATAGCCGTCCTGATGGTGACCACCCTGGTGAGTACATCCGCTCCGGGATGGAATTCCATGACCCAAGCCAAGGGCCATTTTGCGGTTGGAAAGCGTTCATCAGTAAGAAGAACCGTGGAGCCGACCTTGGTTTGATTAGACGGATGATGCCATTTTGAGATAGAAAGTTGTTGCAGATAACTGGCCGACCATCTCGATCAGAAAGCCTAAACCCTTTGTTGAATAAGTTGCCACCTGGCCAACCTTGAGCTTCGCACATCCATCAGAGAAGGTTCCGGTATCGAAGTGAGAGGTTCCCCGATAATAAAATGCCCTGGTGTGAGTGCTGACAAGTCGTCAGGGTCTTCCGATTGAGGTCGTGAATTGAGGACTGCTTCAACCTGAGCTAGAAGAGTCGTAAATTCTTCGTAGGTCAGCATTGTTTCACCAACCGTCCTTTTGAGATGATACTTGACAGATTTGACGGCGGCCTCCCACTTACCTCCCATGTGTGGAGCAGAGGGGGGGTTAAAGTTCCATGAGGTGCCGTCGTTAATCAGAAGTTGAGATAATGTCCTTGATTCGTAAGTTCCGAACTTGAAAAGTTTCTGGAGAGCCTTGTCCGCTCCGATGAAATTCGTTCCACAGTCGCTGTGGAGAGTATGGCAAATGCCTCTCTGTGAGACAAATCGTCGATAGGCTGTGAGGAATCCTTCCGTTAAGTAGTCAGTGACAGCTTTCAGATGAATGGCGGAGGTCGAGAAGCAGACAAAAATACAGAACCATCCCTTATTGCTCCGTGCTCCTCGCCCCTTCCAAGTTTTGAGAGAAATAGGTCCGGTATAATCGACTCCGGTGTTGAGAAATGGTCTTCATGGAGTAACTCTAGAGGTAGGTACCTGACCCATCAGCTGTTGAGCTCGGATTCCACGATGTCGAGCACAAGAAACGCACTTGACAATATGAGACCTTAAGGGTCGTCGACCTTTAATCACCCGGAAGCCCTTTTTTTCATGAGAGAGTATGAGCTGAGTTCCACCGTGAAGAGTCTTTTGATGCGCGTCTCTAATAATGAGACGAGTGATAGCTGAATCCTTAGGTAGGATAGCAGGATGCTTACTCTCATGATCCAAATCAGAAAATTTGAGTCGGCCCCCGACTCTGAGAATTCCTTGGTGATCGATGAATGCCGTGAGTCTGGAAAATGGGTGAGAGCTAGGGAATGGTATACCTCTCTTGAGGTCCTTGAGTTCACTGGAGAAGTATGCTCCTTGAGTCACTTAAGTCCAAAAATTCCTTGATTGCTCTAAATCCTTAGGATTGAGAGGATTGGTAAGAGAAGCATGAGAGTCTCCCTTGAGCAATTTCAAAAATCTAAAACAAATTGAGGTGATCCTCAATAATTTAGTGAGAGAGGAATACCTTTCAACGAAATCCTAGGGTTGAGGAGACGTTGAGATAGAGAAAACACATCCGGGTCTTTCTTGCACTTGGGCTAAAGCATCTGTCAATGTGTTTGAAGTTGGCCACTTTTCCGTTGATTCCTTTAACCAAGGTGGCCCCTGCCACCATAGTTGATGCTGAGAGAGTTGGTGAGTAGTCAGGCCCCTTGATGCGCAGTCAGCAGGGTTGTCCTTTCCCTTGATCAATTTCCAATGACCTTGAGGGACTAGATCTTGGATAGAGGAAACACTGTTCCGCACAAAGTCCTTCCATCGCGAAGGGTGACTGTAGATCCACGTGAGAGCTACTGAAGGGTCCGTCCACAGAGTAATAGGAACGTAAGACAGTTCCAAAGTTCTTTGAACATAATCCATGAGTTTGGCTAAGAGATGAGCAGCCGAGAGTTCTAACCTTGGGATGGTTAGTCGTTTAAGAGGTGCCACCTAAGTCTTAGCACAGATGAGTGTAACCTTAGAGTCCTGTTCTTCTGCCGAGAATTTGAGGTAGATCTCAGCCGTCATTGCTAATTGAGAGGCGTCAGAAAATCCGTGTATTTCCGCCTTAGTTGACGCGCTGATATTGAGCCATTGTGAGATTGAGAGTTGAGAGATTTGAGCTAGCTCTTCTATAAGTTTGTTCCAACGTGACGAGATTTTCTTCGATAAGGTGTCGTCCCATCCCACCTTCTCAAGTCAGAGTTCCTGCAGTAACATCTTGACTCGTGTGATGTCTGGAGAAAGAAATCCCAGAGGATCAAAGAGTTGAGATACCTCGGATAACATGAGTCGTTTGGTGATACCTTTATCCGGACGATGCGATGGTTCAAAGGTAAACTTAAACTCGTCTGAGTCTGGTACCCATATAAGCCCTAGAGCCTTCGTTTGAGAACTTTCAATTAGATGAGTAAAGTTTAAGTTACCTGACCTTGATAATGAGTCGAGAAATTCTGGATGATTGCTGTGCCATTTGGCAAGAGGAAATCCGCCTGAGTTGAGGAGACCGATGAGTTGTTTTGTTATGGCCTTGAGGTCGGAGAGCTCTTCCGCTCTTCTGTAAATGTCATCCATATACCTTCCCTTGATAAGTGGGGGCACGGCCAAGGGGAACCGATGCCCTTCGTCCTTGATGAGTTGTAGAAGCACCCGTATGGCCAAGAAAGGAGCTGATTTGGTACCGTAAGTTACTGTGGTGAGTTGATAAGGCATCTCGGTTTGAGTTGAATCCAACCAAAGGATTCGCTGTAAATCCCAATCCTTGGGATGTACCTTTATTTGTCGGAACATCTTTGTAATGTCCGTTGAGAAAATAAACCCATGACGTTTTACCCAGAGTAATACATCTGCGATGTCCTTTTGAAGCTTGGCTCCGGTGTGGAGCAAATCGTTGAGAGTTGTCCTTGATGATGTTGAGCTGGAACCGTTGGAAACGACTCGAAGTTTGGTGGTGGTACTCTGCTCGTTGAGTACTCCGTGATGGGGAAGATAGTAGGTCGTAATCAGCCTCTGAAGGCACCCATGAGCCGTGATATACGAGTCGCCAAGTTGACTCGGAGAAGAGATGAGAGGGAGTCGAACTATGTATCGACCTTCCTCATTCCGAGAGTGAGTAAGTTGAAAGTGCTCCTTGCACTCCAGCTCTTGAGTAGAGAATGAGTCCGTTTCTTTAAATGGTACTTCCTCTTGTACCCAGAACCTCGTGAGCAAGTCCTGCAAGTCAATCAACCTCTGATTAACAACTAGATGATGAGAGGTGCTGACATTGATGGAGAAATCCTTAGTTGGTCCCAAGATTATTCATCCAAAAATGGTGAATTGAGTGATTGGTGAGGAGATAGGTCCCTTGATTAATTCTAGCAAAATAATATGCCCGTAGTGATCCGCTCCGATGATGAAAACGACCTTATTTTGGATAGAGTAGTCAGGATCAGCTAGTTGAAGACCTTGGAGGTAAGGCCAATAATGAGGCGAGGTGGGGGTAGTGAGAAGTGTAGGAGGCAATTTAGTGAGAACATAGGCATTAATAAATATGGAGTGTGAGGAGTGGATAGATTTAATAGTGAGGAAAACTACCCCTCGTGTGTTACCTGAGTGAGTAGTCTTAATCCCAGTGATTGCGATGATCGAGCGTTGCCTTCGGAGATTGAGATGATGCACCATGCTCTCAGAAATAAATGAGAGCTAAGATCCTGGATCAATAAGCATGCGTACTGGGTGAGGAGTTTCTTGAGATAAGATGAGTAGAGCCCGAGGAAGTGGCCAAGAGATCCGTCTGTCTTGAGTGAGTTGGGCTCTTGTGGTTATAAATTCCTAATAATCAATCCGCATTGGAGGAATGAGCACCGGATTGAGAGGCTCCTTGAGTTTCTAATGATCCTAGATGGTGAAAGGGTCCCTGATTGAGAGAAGATTCTTGAGAGGGGGTCCTATAGAACATCATCTGACTAATTAAATGAGTTGTCCTTGTCAGCTGCTTCCTTGAGTTCGAGAACATCCTTAAATTTTTCGTCGTCGCTTCCCGAGTGATCGCCCGCGGTAGACATCTCTCAGCTGTCAGTTTACACGGGGAGCGAGAGATGAGAACGAAGCGACAAGCGAAAGAGAGAAAACTAGAGACCGCTTAGAGAGTCTAGTCAGGTGGGAGGTCACTCGGAGAGAGAAAGAGACCGAGAGAGAAGTGTCTGTGTGGTGAGAACCGCGCACTACCACTTGCACCCCGAGGCTGTCTGGCAGCGACAGAGAGACTCCGAGAGAGAAAAGTCCACGAGCACTGCAGTATAGCTCACTGCGTCTCTGACAGCGCGAGACTGAGAGAGTCCGAGAGTGAGAGGTCGCGAACACTGCCGGGCACCGCCGAACGTGACCGAAGGAGTTGGAGAAAAAGGCGTCGAGAAAATATGGCGGACACTGAGAATTACCGCAACCAGTGCACGTGTTTACACTATCTGTCGATTTTCCTTCACTATGAGTCCGTCCTTAGGTGGAGAGGAAGCACTGGCCACAGAATTTTACACTGATTTTATTCTCAATTAATTCTCGCGCACTATTCTCAACCTTTTATCCGGCTCGAAGGACCAAATGTTTGAGCAATACCGGGAGTGAGGAAAAGGTTTGAGAATTTCACTTTACGGAGTATAATTATACAGAGAACAAAGAAAATTCAATAAAATGTAAACACCTTTAATTCAGAGAAATACCTTTTTTATTGAGTAAATCCGTGGTCAAGCAATTAAAAAGCACAAACACACACAGTAAATTATGTCCTTTGTACTTGAGCCCTTTCCTCCACACAACACACACACAATACAATTTAGGGCAGTCCTTTTGAAAGATACAATGAGGTGAACCTTAAGAACAAAACCTTGAGAAAACGCGAAATTGCGTGAGACAATAACCTAACATTCACAGAGAAAATTTTAACACTTGAGAAGTTGCCTTCACAATGAAAAATGCCATTACATCGTTTGAGCATAACCTTATTGATAAATAAACACCTTGAGAACAACCGTGAGAAAAACTGAAAACGCTAAAAGCGTGATACAAGAGATTGAAAAATAGTGTTGTTAGATCCGGTTAGAATTTTTCACTGAACCACGTGTTGAGAGACGCGACAGGCGAGCAGCTGAGAAATTGGCCACCGAGCGGTGCTGCCGCCACACGCTTCCCCAACACGTCACTTTATTTTTCCGGTAATATTTGAACTGGCAACAGGCCTTGAGTCGTAAATTCGAGTCAGCCCCAGTTCTGTGATCTCAAAGCACTAAAGTCTGAACAAGCTTAATTAAAACTAATGTAAATAAAAATTTCTTCTTTGTGTAAAATTATTTTCATGTTACTGGAGAAAGTTTACTGTGTTTAAGGTGAAGAAAAAATTTTTTTTTGATCATATTTGACCTTAGAAATGGTGAATTTCGATTTTTCTCGTAAATTTGGCCCCAAAATGTAAACTAAAAATTTTTTTGTACGACAAAAATTGATGGAATTTTGTTGTGCGATAAGAAATGTGTTAGAAAAAGTAGTTGAGAATTAATTTATAAACTTTTAACAGTTATAACTTAACCTAAAGTGTTAAAGTTGTAAGTAAAACCAATCTTGCAGCTATAAAACATAAAAAGTAACTTTTTTAATTGCAATAATGAAAGTAGACACCGAACTCAACTTTTCGTAAAATTTGAAATTCCTACCCGCTCTTAGGGGGTAAAAGGGGGTAAATAACAATTAATCATACTTGACCTTAGAAATAGTGAATTTCGATTTTTGTCGTTGGGCGCCAATTTGTGACAAAAAAAAAAGTTAAGTAATTAATCAATAATTAATTAAATAATTTTTAAATAGATAATAATAACTTGAATTCGATTAAATTGAATTAATTCAAAAGATTAGGCCGAAACGAATTAAAGGATAAACTAAATAAAAGATTAGACCAAAAGCGCCAAATTATAACCTTAAAATTAAATAAAAAATCTAATTTTATTAGGTTAGGGAAACTAAATTAAAAACAAAAACTTAATGCCAAAAAGAATTAATTTAAGGTCACTAATCGGAAGACGAAAATTAAATAATTCACAATGTTGGGCGCCAGACCTTTCTTGGGCCAATCTACAAAAAAAAAAATAAATAAAAGTAAAAAAAAGAAATTATAAAACCAAATTGACAACTAAAAACAATTAGAAGCTCAATTGGTAGAATGAATCTGATTGACAACTAAAAATGATTAGAAGCTCAATCTGAAACAAGAAAATTATTGACAACCAAAAATAATTGGAAGATCAACAAAAATTAACCAAACAGACAACTAAAAATAATTAGAAGCTCTGTTTTGGTTAATAACACACAAAAGAAAGAAAAGAAGACAGAAAAGCTCAAAGACCAAAAGACATAATCAAGAGAATCAAATTTCAAAATTTAGAAAATTAAATTTAATTAAATTATCAAAATAAGTCAAAATTTAAACAAAAGTCTTCCGCAATATAATAACTCGACTAGCAAAGCCCCAAATCTGGATAATGACAGAGGGGGTGATTCGACGTTTGATTCGGGGGTGATTGAAAAGATTAAATTAATCACCGAATATAAAATAAAACATTGAATTAAACAATAATAACAATATTTATTCAAATTCAATTCTTAAAATCAAGACAATACAAAATTTTTTAGGTTAGTTTTCTAAAGAAGTTTCTAAAACATTAATTATTGATAAATAAATTCGCAATTACATTTTTGAGGTTAGGGTAGTGAAAAATAAGTAACTTTACAATATGTCAATAATTAATCAATTCAATATATATTTAATTGAGGATCTTTTCTTAATCCAAGACTGGTTTAAAAAGAAAGGGAAATTAATCAAATCATATTTACTAAATTAAATGAAATGATGGAATCTAAATATCAAATTTCGAGTTTAAATCCAACATTATGATAAAAGCTAACAAAAAGATCAATTAAATCAATTAAATTCTGAAATATTTTTACTTTAAATACAAGCGTTAATTTTACGTAGTGACAAAAAGGAAAAAGGAATGAGTTTCGGATGACATAAGGAAAAGAAAGTTTGTAATTTTGAATAATTTCAATAAGTTAAATTAACAAAAATCAATAAATCAAATAGAGAAACAAGTTAGTTAAATCAAATTTCTACTTCTCGAGAAAATAAACGATATCTTACCAGTTGAAAAATAAAGAAGCAGGTCCAGAGATTAATTGATTTTTTCTCGGATAAAATAGAAATTGGAATCGTCAAATTAAATTCTCAGTAATCCTTTAATTTTCCAAAAATATTCTTTCCAATATATATAGACTCCAAATAATCAAATGTATTATCAGCGATAAACGTCAGATCTCTTTAAAGGTCACCAAAAAAATAATATGGCGACGCTTGTTATGTTCAACGGTTGCCAACGCAACGATAAAAAAAATGACAGTGCTTCCGAAACTCATTAAACAAAATCCCTAAACTTAAAAACTAAGATCACTAAATTTGGACAAAATACAATCGAGACTTCCAATAAAATAAAATATAATCTAATTGCTTCTTTCCCATTGACTGACTTCTTAACGCTCAAAATTCAAATCTTCTAAACGGAATTCTTCATAAAATAAATATTAAAAATCTTCTGAATTAATTCAAGACAATACAAACAATTAATTCGGTTCTTAAGATGGTAGATCAAAGTGTTACTCCTCCAATAATATAATTCCCGAATAGTGTGGCAACTGGTAAATCCGGTATGAATCTTGAAAACTTGAATCCATGAAGTCATCAATCATTCTCAAATTCAAAAATGGATATAGTCCCAACTACATCGTTCGTTAAATTATGGGCCTTGGCTAACCCGCAGCAACAGGAGATTCAATTAATAAATTAAATAAACGATGAAACCTTCCAAGGATTGAATATTTTGAATATCGCTCCAGGCGACTCATTTGAAATCTTAACACATGACTCGAGGCATCAAACAGCAGCAAGGATAAGATCAACATTTCAAAATTAATTAAGATCCTTGGGTTCAACCAGAAGAAATTAATTGAAGAAATCTAGTAGACAAATTCCAAATAAATAGCAAACATCCAAAATTAAATTCCAATTTTAGGTTATAAAAATCAGGCGGGAAATTCAAATTAGCCAGGAACGAAAATTCAATCGTGACATCGAATAAATTCTTCATAAATCCAAAATTTCATTATATATTTAAAATTTAGCAGTGAGAAGTAAATTTTCTTTAAATAAATCTTGAAAATGACACCTATGATGACCAGGAAAAAGTTGTGTACGCAGCCGGATTGGATATATGTGTAAAATCCACTTTTCTACGATTTTTCACGAACAAAAACTTTAATCGCCTTTTTCTCTAAATTACGTTTTTCTCGTTTTTTGAACGTTTTTTGAACTGAGTGTCACTCTTATTTAGAAACTATTGCACTTATCAACATGAACCAAACGGCATTTTACTCTTCAAATGTCTCTCTATGGTGTGAACTAGAACCAAAAATATTCATCATCATTTACAAAAGTTATAAACAATTAAAAGTGAAAAAAAGGGTTAAAAATTGAAAAATCCGCCATTTTTTTTTTTTTTTTTGTGAAAATGTTTTATTCTACAGAATAAGAAACCATTTTGATTTTTGTTGTCAATTGAATGGATCCAGAGATATCGTGACACCCACCAACAAAAGGGATTTTTTTGAAAAACCATTTTCGGTTCCGCCATTTTGAAAAAAAAAATTTTTTCATTTTTTTTCAATTAGTATTTTTATGTGTCTTTGTATATGAAAAAAGTTTGATTCAAAAATATTTTTTGTAGTATCAATAAAAAAAGTTAAAAAAAACACGTTTTTTGGAGGAACCTGGCCTTAAATTACATAGAAAACTACCGTATCATAACAAAATATTGGTTTGTCGATGTTATTGAACAATGTCATAAACAATTAGCAAGATAGCGATTTCTGATGGAACAAAAAAATAGTTTTTTTTGGCAAATAATTTTGTTTCAACATGGAAAAGCTCTCATAATTTTAGACTTTCATCCGTCATTGTTTAACAATGGTTAACAATGTTATAAACAATTTTTATAAACAATTAGAAATATAGCGATTTCTGATGGTACAAAAATATAATAAATTATTTTGTTTCAACATGGAAAAGCTTTCATAACATTAGACTTTTGTCCGTAACTGTTTAACAATGTTTTACAATGTTATAAACAATTAGCAAGGTAGCGATTTTTGAATGTACAAAAAAAAAATTTTATATCAGAATATTTTGTTTCAACGTGGAAGAGCTCTTAAAGCTGCAGACTTTCATCCGTTATTGTTTAACAATGTTGTAAACAATTCTTATAAGCAATTAGCAAAATAGCGATTTCTGAAGATACAAAAATAGTATATTATGCATCAAGGGAGAGAAGTCCGTGTTTTTTTGTCAAGCACAAATGTTCGAAGGCGAACGAAAACACGAGGTTTTCGTGCATGTGTGGTAGAAAAACTTTTTTGGAAGACTATTTTGTTCAAACGTGGAAGAGCTTTCAAAGCTGAAGACTTTCATCCGTCATTCTGTAACAATGTTTAACAATGTTTAACAATGTTATAAACAATTCTTATAAACAATTAGCAAGATAGCGACTTCTGAAGGTGCAAAAAAATATTTTTTTTTGGCAAATTATTTTGTTTTAACATGAAAAAGCTCTCATAACTTTAGACTTTGATCCGTCATTGTTTAACAATGTTTTACAATATTATAAACAATTTTTATAAACAATTAGCAAGGTAGCGTTTTGTGATGGTTCAAAAAAATATTTTTTTTTGTCAAATTATTTTGTTTTAACATGAAAAAGCTCTCATAACTTTAGACTTTGATCCGTAACTGTTTAACAATGTTTTACAATGTTATACACAATTCTTATAAACAATTAGCAAGGTAGCAATTTTTGAAGGTACAAAAAAAGTTTTTTTCTGTCAGATTATTTTGTTTGAACGTAGAAGAGCTCTTAAAGCTACAGACTTTCATCTATTATTGTTTAGCAATGTTTTACAATGTTATAAACAATTAGCTAGATAGCGATTTCTGAAGGTACAAAAAATAGTTTTTTTGGCAAATTATTTTGTTTCAACATGGAAAACCTCTCAAAACTTTAGACTTTTATCCTTTACTGTTTAACAATGTTTTACAATGTTATAAACAATTTTTATAAACAATTAGCAAGGTAGCGATTTCTAAAGGTACAAAAAAATACTTTTTTTTTTCTTTTTTTGACAAAATAGTATATTATGCATCAAGGGAGAGAAGTCCGTGTTTTTTTGTCAAGCACAAATGTTCGAAGGCGAACGAAAACACGAGGTTTTCGTGCATGTGTGGTAGAAAAACTTTTTTGGAAGACTATTTTGTTCAAACGTGGAAGAGCTTTCAAAGCTGAAGACTTTCAACCGTCATTCTGTAACAATGTTTAACAATGTTTAACAATGTTATAAACAATTCTTATAAACAATTAGCAAGATAGCGACTTCTGAAGGTGCAAAAAAATATTTTTTTTTGGCAAATTATTTTGTTTTAACATGAAAAAGCTCTCATAACTTTAGACTTTGATCCGTCATTGTTTAACAATGTTTAACAATGTTATAAACAATTAATTAGCAACTACCTTGCTGATTGTTTATAAAAATTGTTTATAACATTGTAAAACATTGTTAAACAGTGACGGATAAAAGTCTGCAGCTTTGAGAGCTCTTCCATTTTGAAACAAAATAATTTGCCAAAAAAAACTATTTTTTTGTACCATCAGAAATCGCTATCTTGCTAATTGTTTATAAAAATTGTTTATAACATTGTTAAACATTGTTAAAAAGTGACGGATGAATGTCTAAAGTTATGAGAGCTTTTTCATGTTGAAACAAGTACTCTGCCCAAAAAAACTATTTTTTTGTACCTTCAGAAATCGCTACCTTGCTAATTATTTATAAGAATTGTTTATAACATTGTTAAACTTTTTTTAACGCACGACAAAACCTTAGGTTAGGATAGCGTGGATTTGAAGGTCCTTTAGAATTAAAAACACTTCGTTTTACATAATATTAAAGGAGTATATTTAAGCAAAACAATTTTAAACACAGTTTTACACTGAAAGAAAATTATTTGACTGAATTAATTCAAATTATTTGATAAATATTTACTTCGTTCAAATATTTTTTAGTTGGATCTGAAAAATATGTATTTAATTCAAATAACTTGAATTATTTGAATCACGTTTATTTAAACCAAATAAATCTTCTTTGGATCAAGTAAATAATTAATTTAATCTAATAAACGAATATATTTAATACAAATGCTAAATTATTTGAAACTATTCATTTATTTATTTCACTCAAGTATTTGGGTTTTTGGACACAAATAAAAATTATTTGACACAATTAATTTATTTTATGAATTAAAGCAAACCGAATTATTTAATATATATAATGTATTATTTAATGCTAATATATTATTTTATAAAAACAAATAAATAGTATTTCAGTCAAATAAATAATTTATTGGAACGAAATTTGTGAGTTATTTAAAACTATTCATTTAATTATTTCACTCAAGTATTTGGGTTTTTGAGACAAATAAAAATTATTTAAAACAATTAATTTCTTTTATGGATTAAAGTAAACCAAATTATTTAATATAAATAATATATTATTTAATGCTAATATATTATTTTATAAAAACAAATAAAAAGTATTTCAGTCAAATAAATAATTTATTGTAACGAAATTTTTGAGTTATTTAAAACTATTCATTTATTTATTTCACTCAAATATTTGAGTTTTTAACGTTAATAAAAATTATTTAACACAATTAAATTATGTTATGAGTCATAGTAAATCAAATTATTTAATGCTAATATTTTCTTTCTTAAAAACAAATAAAATTTATTTGGATCAAGTCAATAATTTATTGTAACTAATGTGTGAGGCTAAATAGGTGTTTTTGTAATTTTGAAGTCAAGTCAGCGTGGCTTCGTGGGTAGCGTAAGAGTCTCGTATTGCGTGCGTCGCGGGCTCAATCCCACCAACCGTGCGAAATTTTATTTCATAGTTTATATGTTAGGTTATAATAAGTGTTAACTAAATATAAGTAAGTAAGTGTAAAATAATCAGTATTTAAATAATAAGAATGTTATGAATGAAAATCACCATACTTATAATAACATTAAATAAGAGTAAACTCAAAAACAAAAGAGGGGTTACATTTTATTCATACAAACTAATATTTATTTGCTTTAAAAATATAAATGAAATAATTTTTTTAATTGATTTAAATTATCAGTTATTAGCTCCAAATATTTAATTTATTTGACACAAATTACTGTTTATTTAATGCGATAAAATAAAACACTCAGGTCGAATAAAACATTATTTGAATGGAATAATTTTCATATTTGATTTAAAACATTAGTTACTAGCTCCAAATATTTAATTTATTTGACACAAATTACTGTTTATTTAATGCGATAAAATAAAATACTTAGGTTGAATAAAATATTATTTGAATGAAATAATTTTCATAATTGATTCAAAACATTGTGGACTAGCTCCAATTATTCCATTTATTTGACTCAAGTAATTTGTATTTGATACAAATTAGTCTTTACTTAATACAATCAAATAAAATACTTAGGTCTAATAAATAGTTATTTGGTTTAAATACAGGTTTATTGGATAATAGACAAGTAAATAATTTAATTGGATCAAATAATTTTTATTTGATCCAAATAATTTTTTTTTTCAGTGTAGTTCGATTTCACTATAATATAAAGCTTCACTCACGCACAGTCTAGATTCGCACCTTTGATCTCAAAGGATCTGTACCGTTCAATTGATCGTAATCATCTGACCTACCCGTGCTCATATATTTTCGGAAATTAAGTTTGCGTCTAATCGTACTAAAGGGCTCACGTACTCATATCTATTTGTCGTTATCACATTGTTAAATAATGACAAATGGAATTTTGTAGCTCTTAGAGCTCTTCTATGTTGAAACAAAATAATCTGCAAAAAAAAACTATTTTTTTGTACCTTTAAAAATCGCTACCTTGCTAATTGTTTATAACAATTTTTTATAACATTGTTCAATAACATCGACAAACCAAAATTTTGTTATGATACGGTAGTTTTCTATGTAATTTAATCATTTGTTCGATAAAAAAAATATGTTAATTTTCTTATTAAAGTATTTTTCAAAACTTTCAGTTTTTGGCGGCCATTTTGGAGGTGCCATTTTGTTTTTGGATAAAATCAATCATTACTATCATTCTTATCTGAAAGCCCTAACATTTTGGACGCAATATTTTGCTAATCCAAATTTTCCTACATCGGTTTCGATTAGAAAATTTTATTTAAAGCAAAAAAAATATTAAAAAATTAGGCTCTTTTTTTGTTTAAAGAATCGTTACTTTTTTTCCTTAAGTCCGATGTCAAATTTTCTTACAGATTCTGAAAGAGGACACTCAAATACATAAAAAATGCCCTATGCTTATTTTTTTCTACAGCTCAAACATGTAAAACGATAAGCTTGAAAGTAGACAAGAAAAAACGGACATTTGGGACTAAATAAGTTAAAATGCATACCGTTAAACTGTATACAGAAAAACTGCATACAAGCATTTTTTGAATTAAATTAATAAAATATTATTAAGAAAAACTGTATACGGTTAAAGTGTATACTACAGTCGAACCTGGATAAGTGACATTCCAAGGGACCGAGAATTTTTTGTCACTTATAGAGGTTTTCACTTATGAAGGTCGAAGAGCGGCCTCTGTCACTTATAAAGGTTTTGTAAAACTACAAGGAATACGAAATTTAATTATTTGAATAATTATTTTAAAGAAAATTTTATCAAAAAGTAATTAGACAATTTACATGAATAATAATTAATTGATTGAAAAAAGTCTGTCAGTTTTGTTTGTTTTTGGACTTTACTACTATTCACATGCTTCTTAAGTTCATGAATTTTGTCAAAAACGGATTTATCAATTTTCGTCGAAAATTCAAAAAATCTATGAACTGTTTCTAGAGCAGCTAAAGCTTCTTGATGTTTAGGGATTGAAACCTCTTTAATAGTCAAATTTTCGTCTACTTCTTCGTCATTATCATTATTATCATCACTGTTGTTTGTGTTATTTACTACTGCCCTTTAGAAAAATTAAATACAGAAGAGATTTTCACTTATAGAGGTTCGAGAGACGTTTCTTTCACTTATAGAGGTCTAGCCGAGAAAAATGAAGGAAAAGATATTCACTTACAGAGGTTCGAGAGACGTTTCATTCAGTTATAGAGGTCTTGCCGAAAAAAATGACCGGTCACTTACAGATTACTCACTTATAGAGGTTTTTTTGAATTCAATTTGAATTGAAGGGACCTGGCGATAACCGGTCACTTATAAAGGTTTTTCACTTATCCAGTTTTCACTTATCTAGGTTCGACTGTATTAAACTGCATACGGGAGAACTGTATACAAAGATTTTTAAATTAAAGTTTATAATTTTAATTTAAAAACTGCATACGATTAAAATACATTTCGTTAAACTGTATACAGAAAAACTGCATACAAACATTTTTTAAATTAAATTAATAAAATATTATTACGAAAAACTGAATACGATTAAAATGTATAGTTTAAAACTGTATACGAGAGAACTGTATACGGTTAAAATGAATGTCGTTAAACTTCATACGAAAGAACTGTAAACAAGATATTTTATAATATGACATTTTAATTAAAAAACTGCGTATGATAATAATATATACGGCAAATAAAAAAATTGTAATGTCTAAAAACTAAAAAACCATGAATTATTGTGCTAATTTTAGGTTAATTATATACTTTCAATCGATTTGCTTTGAGATAAGGAATATAAGTTTTTTATTCTTCTAGCTGCATTTTCAACGTGAAAATTTTTTTTTGGCAAAAAGTGATACTTTTCGATGAAAAAAGGTGATTATATATATTTACTTTATTATATCTATTTTTAGATTCTGATAGAAACTGATTGGCTCGGAAACGAATTTCGGAATGCCCCAGAAGAATACTGATTAAACCTTATTCAAACTGATTGAAATGCAATCCAATACCTTTGCGAGGGAATAAAATAAATATATATAATCACATTCAAATTTTCCCAGAATTATGACGTAGAACATTTTTTAGTCGCAAGCAAGTTATCCACTTGGTTTGTGTGACGAAACCTACTATACAGACTTTTATTTCGACAATTCTAGGAATATTAAATGAAATTTAAATCAAGTTGAAAATCGTTCGGATTAAATTGTTAAAATTTGAAATCTGTGAAAAAACATCGGACATTTAGCTCCGCCGGGATTCGAACTCGGGTCTTTCATTTGCTAGATGACTGCTCTAAACCAACTAAGCTACAGAGGTCCATGTCGGATATAATTTCACAGATTAAACGCTTCATTCAGCTAATTTTCTATTTCAAATTCAAATTTTTCATCGAAAAGTATCGCTTTTTGCCAAAAAAAAATTTTCACGTTGAAAATGCAGCTAGAAGAATAAAAAACTTATATTCCTTATCTCAAAGCAAATCGATTGAAAGTATATAATTAACCTAAAATTAGCACAATAATTCATGGTTTTTAATATTATACACTGTAACCGTATACAGTTTTTCGTAATAATATTTTATTAATTTAATTTAAAAAATACTTGTATGCAGTTTTTCTGTATACAGTTTAACGGTATGCATTTTAATCGTATGCAGTTTTTAAATTAAAATTATAAATTTTAAATTATAAATCTCTTGTTTAAAATTTGAAATCTATGAAAAAATATCGGACATTTACATACTTCTTGTATACAGTTCTCCCGTATGCAGTGTAATGGTATACACTTTAACCGTATGCAGTTTAATAATTAAAATTTTCTAATATTACTTCGTATATAGTTTTACGGTGGCCAGTTTAGTGTATACAGTTTACCTGTATGCAGTTTAATTGTGGCCAATAAATACCGCCCCAAGAAAACATTTTTTTAACCTTTTTAAAAGACAATGTTGTCCTTATCAAAACTTGTAAAAAGAGTTTTTTTTATATTTAGATAAAAAAATTCATAAATATAAAAATGAGAAATTTATTTTATACTAGAAAGAATCTGAAGCGGTAAACTTTGTTTAACTTGACAAATTAGTAATTGAGTTGGAAAGGATAAAATAGGAATCGGGGGTATCTACGATTCTTATTGTTAAACTAAATTTCTATTAGTCAGTTATTAGCTTTTGAACTGATATAGTAGTTAATTGGCACCACACTCTAAGAACGATTCATGTGTTTTAGAGGTTCGTAATTTTTTCTGTAGTGAATGTTTGAGTGTATATATATATATATATATATATATATATATATATATATATATATATATATATAAAGTGTAGTTTAATACATAAGTTTATTAATTCTTTTTATTGTGTGGTGTTTTTATGGTACTGATTTTGAGATCATTTTCATTCGTTCGTAATGCCAAATTCTTTGTAAATAATTTTGGAGAATACGATGAATTGATTTTTTAACGTCTCGAGGCTGAGGTGCAGGTCATTCTTAATGATCCCCAAGAATTCTGCTACGGACAGAAGCATAGAGGCTGTTTTTTGAAATATCATCATGGTCAATCTCCATTTTTTGGAATAAGTCCTTTTATTTAAATAAATCAATTTCATTGTGAATAATATGGTTATAATTGATTGGTAATTTGAGTTAACAATTGAATATTTTAATTTTGGTTTTATTTATTTTACGTATTGTTTGTGTGACTCAATTATTGACATTTTTCGTTATAAAAGTATTCTGATCTTTGTTAAACGAATATTTCAGGCCTGAATCGTGCATCTATTATTTTATTATATTATTTTGTTAATTAAGATTGCGTGACTGATTTATGTTGATATTGAAATTCTTATATTATATATTTATTAAAATATTATGGACGGAAATTTCATGGTTTAATTTACTATTATTTTTGTTAAATGTCAAATATTCTTTTTTCAATTTTTATAAACATATGGGGCAAAATTATTGAACTGTCCAGGTAAAAAAATCAAATTTATTCAAACTTTGCTAAAGTGTTTCCATTGTTAGTGAAAGTGTAAATACCAAATATTTTTGAATTCCATGAAATAGTTTTTGAGTTACACAGTTTTAAAATTTTGAATTTTTTTAAAATGTATTTTTTTAAATTTATTATATTTCTAAGTAGATTGCATAAAAGTTAACATATATATAGTGACTTTTAAAGCTTTTTTAAAGGCTATTCGATTATAATAAATGTTTTTTTGTAAAAAGAAAATTTGACCATGAAATTCAAGGTCAAAGTGTTAATTTTATTGTATCTCGAAATCGGATTTTTTAAAAAAATGTTAACCTATCTCAATGGAAAGCTTGACTTTTTTCCTATAAGATATGTAAAAATCAGAGTGGAACTCTAAATAATTTTGTCAAAAATACATCTTAAACACCCGCGCGCGCTCGAGAAACCACTAGTTACTCGCGCGAGGTCGCGCTATTCGTTTAGGCGATAGAGGCGGGATATAAGACCACTCCTGAAGGCGATACGTCAGTAAACTGGCTCTACCTGGGAGTGGTCTTAAGGTCCCAAATAAGGGTGTGTTTTTAGCGGGTCGGCAGAACATCGCCACCCCCGCATAACCCTGTAGTACGAGCTACAGGGTACCTGAAGGCAGGTTTTCACATCCTACGCAAAAAAAAAAAAAAAAGGTATGATAAAGTACTTTTACCGCAAAAATAAAAAAAATCCATCGCGCTATGCATCAGTAGTTCCACAACGTGCACTCTTTAAATTATCATGATTATATTTGACTTGTATTGAGCAGTTGATAAACAAAACTACACAAATTCTTATTTTAAAAATCAACACAAATTTTAAGTGGACCGTTTGAAAAATGTGATTTATTAAGTATTAGAACATCTATAATGTGTAAAATAAGAGGTTAAAATTTATGTAATAATTCAGCATATTTCCTTGTGTTGAATTAACACAAAGTTTTGAGTGGACCGTTTGGGACATATGAAAAATGTTAAATTTTATACAAAATTTTTAACTGTGTATACAATTAGTGTATAATCATTGTAACTCAGGGTTGCACAATGGGCCAGAAAGGGGTAATTTCTGGCAAAGATTCAAATCTCTGAAAGTACTTAAAATTTATGAATTTCAATTACGCTACCTACTGTTTTTGAGATCTCTGATTACGAATCTGAAGTCAGATTTTTAAAATTCAAAATGGCGGACACAAATTTTAAAATACTATCGTATTCGGTTAAAACTAGTTACCTGGGGGTTTTTGGAACTTCTAATCAAGTTCGAAAATGTCGGAAAATACTCAGAAATGTGCCCCTTAAACTTTCCAATTAATAACCAGAATTATCAGCCCTTAAAAACCACCCATGCGAAAAATAGTCGAGAAAACATTGAAAAAGATTATCATTTTCTAGTACAAAATTCTTATGAAGTTCTGAAATATCGGAAAATACTTAGGAATATGCAACTTAATTTTTACAATTGATAACCAGAATTATCAACCCCTAAAAACTATGCTGAAGAAAAATAATCGATAAAAACTTTGAAAAAAATTATCAATTTCTACAAAAAAATTATATTGAAGTTCTAAAATAGTGAAACATTCGAAAATATTTCCCCTAACTTTTTCAAACATTTTGCAACTTTACCTGTCCGCCATATTGGATCCGCCATTTTGAATTTCTAAAAATCGACATCACATTCGTTATCAGCGATCCCAAAAACTCCCATGTAACTAGTTTTAACCGAATACGATAGTTTTTTAAATTTTGTGTCCCCCATATTGGATCCGTCATTTTGTATTTTTAATCTGAATGTGGATTTGGATTCAGTAAGTCAAAATACCATAATGTATGCTATCCTGGTCAAGAAAATACATTTTTTCTGTTTTTATAGGAATTTTTGTGGTAAAAATGTATTTTTTTGGTGTTTTTTCTTAATCGAACCGTCATTTTGAGGTTATGTTTAACGATTTTTGTAAAACACCAGACGGTATTAAAAAATAGACTTCAAAACAAAAATTTTGATGTATGATAAAGTACTTTTACCGCAAAAATAAAAAAAAATTCATCGCGCTATGCATCAGTAGTTCCACAACGTGCACTTCATGTAAAAAGTGCTGCGCGCACACGTTTTGCTTGATTTCTTACGTAAATAAATAAAGCGCAAAAAGGCGCAAATTTTTTTTGAAGAGTATATTTCAGAGAATAGATCTACGTTAATTAAAACTCAATATCTGGTGGAACGTAGAAATATTATATTTTTGGAAAATATAATAACAAAAAATACATTTACGACTATTTTAAAATTTATGAACTGTTATTTTAGACTTAGATAACATAATTAGTTGTGGTAAAACAATAAAACACTTTATATTATAAAGAAATAAAAGTTGATTAGTACTTAAAAAAAAATTTAACTTAACCTGCCCAAAATTTTTGAATACAACTCTTTGTCAACAACATATTTTTTGACTAAAGGCTTTGAAACTTTAGTAAATACTAGTTTCCCAGCCCACTGTGCAATGCAGTGACTAACAGATAGTATCTTTTGATAGTTATCTATAAATTCTGTTTACACTTGTGAAATAATTTAATAATTACAAAAGATAGGTTAGAAGAAATTTATTTATAGAAAATAGAAATTACCCTCACAGCATGGGATATCTCGTGAATATCTCATTATGATCCCGGGACCTCTCAGGGATAACCCTGGGATATCCCACGGGATATCTCACGGGACGGAAATTTGGATGACCCAGGGACATCCCAGGGATATCCCGGCGAGATATAGCATTTTCCATATCCCATCGAGATGTCCCAGAGTCATTCGAGGGATATCCCGTCGAGATATCCCAGGGACATCCCTGGGATACCCTACGTGGGATATAGTATTTGGAATATGTCATCGAGATGACCTAGGGCTATTACTTATTGTTTATTATAACCATAATATTCATTACTTGTAACCAAAATGTATCATAAAATAATTAGGGGAGAGTCGCCAGTTGTGAGACGGCTCCAGTTGTGAGACAGTCCATTTTTTAACACGAAATATAAAAAGGCTGATTGGTATACATAAAAACATTTATTTTTATACGAGCCAACTTTTGCGTGTACACCGAAGCGGATATATGTATTGTTTGTGTTAGATGCCAACACTGTGTGTGAAAATCGACTAAAAAACTTTTTTTCAATATGTGCAAAGTACTTTTTTTTAAGTTAATTATTTGGAAAAGCTAAATGTTATGCATTTTTATTTAGTATTTTCCTTATATTTTGTAATGCAATATTGCATTGTTTCAATCTACAGTTGGAAATTTTTTCTTTTTCCTCTTTCAAAATAGCGCCAATTTCCGGTTGTGAGACACAGCAGTCACCAGTTGTGAGACGGTGGCTCCGCCCCCGTATCTCGTATAGGAATAGCCTATACTTTTCGTTATGCAGCAAAAAGCGCTCTGTTCAGTTTAGTTCGTTACGTACATTTGATAACAAAACAATTATTTAAAATGTGGGAACATGAACACAATTTATTTCATTTGCCTACATTGCGACAACGATTTCGATGAAGAAAACTGATAGTCATATTTTAAAGAATAAATATTTTTATTAAGTATATAATAATATGTATTATCAATATACTTAGTTATTTATATTAAACATAATGTTTCATGCAAAATTTGTTAAATTTTAGCATTTTTTTATAAGTGTCTCACAACTGGACACCTTTTTTTTTTTTTTTTTGACTAAAAAGATGTGCTCGGAAAATTGATCATAAAATTTTTCGAGTTCATCTGAACACTACACTTTCTATGAATAAAAGTTGCGTATTTAAGTTACTTTTTGAACAGTGTATTTTATTTACGATTTCGATTACCTATTTCCAATTTATAAGTCAAAAATAAAACCCGTCTCACAACTAGCGACTCTCCCCTAGTAGTAACAAATATTTGTATTTGTTTAAGATAATTACTAGATATGTTTAGGTTCTTTTAAATAAAATTTTTTTAAGTTCAACCAATATTCTATGCATCAAGTACTAATGTTTTTCTCTACTGTATATAACAAGCTTCAGTGGGTCAGTTGGTTACGGCCGCGCTTGCTATGCGCAAGGGCGCGGGTTCGAATCCTCATACTTCCAATTTTTTTTCTAAATCATTAGAGTATATCTCATGAGGCGGGAATTTGGATAGACTAGGGATGTCCCTAGGATATCCTTTGTGTCCCAGGGATGTCCCTAGGATATCTCAAATTTCAGCGGGATATCCCAGGGATATCCTTTTGTTCTGAGGGTAGTAGAACTTCAATTACGACTTGTACACAAATTCGTCATGTGTATTATAACACACATTTTCACGTGAAAAGTAAATTAATTCTAATAGTATATTTCATGAAAAACTTTTTGTCTCTCTCCCAACTTTTCTCTCATTTCACGAAACCAAGCATATGCTGCAGACTCTAATTTTGCTAAATGTAATTTGTGACAGCGTTAAGTTTGTAATATTACACCATTTTTTTCTAATTTTTCTAAATTCTCTTTATCTCTTAACCACATTTGAATAGTTCTTTCCTCGACATTACATTCGAGTGCCAATTCATTTAATAAATCTCTTGCTGATAATCTTTTTAAAATATTCAACTTCATGAAAGCAGTTAAATTTGTACACTTCCTCTTAACACATCTTGAATTTTTTTTTCATTTTCTGACATTTTCACGCAAAAATCAACAAAAACAGATCTCTACACGTAATATTTACTTAACCTATAAATCGTAATGCGAGTACGCCGGTAGCTGTAGGTTGTTTGAATTTTAACGTTTTGAATCAACGTGAAAAATAAAAGTATTTGCGCAGTCGCGGCAATATTTGGGTAACTGACAGTGGGGACATTACGTTAATGTAAATGAAAAAATGTATGATCACGGGTTGAGGAGAAGTGTAACTTATCGGACGGATACTTATCGGACTTTGACTGTAATTTCCAGATGTCCTAAATCTCAGTTGATATAAATCTAATAGTTTAATAAGACCCAGTTTATATAAATAATTTGCTGATGGCCTGTACTGGTTTGTAATGGTGTTTATTTATTTAAAGTCAACGGTTCGGTTGGGATCCCAACCCTTTTTAACACTATAAAAAACGATACCGTCAAGTGGGTCTATTTTGTACACGCGAGGTTTTTAATGAATAAAATCTTTATATTCAGTTCCTTAAGTTTGCTATTTGGTTTAAATATTTTCTGATATCTAGACTACAGAGAGTACTAAATGAATTTACTTAATTCTTTATCAGAAATCAGAAAAAAAATCGTAAAATCGTGAAAATCAAGCTGAAAATTTCAAAGTTTTCAAAATTCTGTTCAGATCTCCGGAAGTTTAAAAGTGTTTCTAAAGGTATTAATAATACTTGTTGATCATTTAGTTGTGATGATGTATACACGATGCGCTAACTTTTTATTGCATATTTTAAGAAAAAAGTGTAAAAAACTGAAAAACCGGGATTTGGTGGGTTATTTTGTGCATTCTTTAAAATCAAGTTTTTTTCAATAATTTGTTTTGTAGTTAATAAAAATTACTTTAGAATTTTGTTTTAAAACATTTTTGTCTTATTTTTGTTATAAAAGACAAGAAATAAGCTTAAAATTTCAGTTTTACATATGGTGCCTTAAAAACCTCAAAAAACTAACATTAATAACACTAGTTTACAGCGATTTTGATCCACAACATTTGACTCTCATTTCCCATGTATAATGATCCGCTGAATCCGAAAATGATGCCCAAAGTTAAGAAAGTAGAACAGTTTTTTAAGATATTCTTGTTTTTTCATATTTTTCGTTACGAAAAATTTTTTTTTCACTAAAATGTAAATATCTTTGGTTCCAGTTGACGGATTTTAATTCCTTTTTTTTTTAAATTAAAGGTAATTAAATTTCCAATCAACGATTTGTACAATATTTTTTAATTCAATCATTCCCTTAAACGCTATTGATGATTATATCGAAAATTTTACTTCAAATTTACAAAAATTTGAAATAAAGGCTGGATTCTGTTATTGATTGCGCTAAAATAAAATTTTTTAAGAGCTGATTCATTATTGGTCATTAAAGTCTGATCTATTACGATGAAAATGAGCGGTTATTTAACAAATTCGGTTAAAAAATATCAAAGTTATAATCTTTTCGGGAAAAAATGCAAAATTACGATTTTTAGATATTTTCATGGTTAACTTGATTTTATTGCCTGTAATGTTAATATAAAATTTTCTCACGTATTAAAAGTGGCTCGTGCTTGATTTTGACCTTCTTTTGTGCTCAGTTTGAGTTTCTCTAATGAGAAACCAACAAAAGTCACCCATCATCGCCTCATTTAGAATTCTTTAATGCAAATTAATCGAAATCCGACAGAAAAAAAATTTTTACTACGATATAGTTAACCTCTGAAAAGTGGAAATTTCAATATAGAGAAAAAAATTGTTGTATTTGATTTTTGATTTATTCTTTTATTTTCGCAGCATACTGACTAAAAACATTGTAAAATGCACTAAACCTCTTTATATATACATATTTAACCATAAAATAGCGATATACTAGGTAAAAATGTGTATTGCACATCACCCCAAATAGGACATTTTGCGCAGATTGGTGTGGCAGCAACACAATGTAAGGAAATCACAAAATCATTTTGGATATTAAAAGACACTTAAAAAACCAACAATATAAACAAATTTAACTACAAAATAATTCAAAACAATTCACGCAAGTGCTATAAATGTCAAAAGCGAAAAACACTTTGAACTCCAGAAATTTAATTCGCTTTACGTTCAGCAAACCAGTGTGCGTGCTGTCTCGTGTGTTATACATCAAGAACAAGTTACTGTGAACACAAACAGATGACAGTATTCGGTTCTGTCCAATATCGAAATGTAGATCAGAAATCGAAGGTGTTGCACAACACCCCATGTTGCACATCACCCCACAACACCCTATTAATTAAGTGAATTTGAGTGAATTTTACTTAACATCTCAAAAGTAACACAACTCATTGATCTCAGATTTACTAAATCTCAATTTAAGTACATCTCACAAACTTCTAGTTAAATGTACCATTTGTTTAGTCTGTCGAAGATCGACAAAAATGTTTTGTAATTGTTACTTAGCTCGTAGTGACATCCACTAAAATATTTTCTAAGTGACTGTAAAGAAAACAAAGATTATAATGTAAAGCAGAAGCAAAAATACTGAAAATAGGCGAAAAAATCAAATTTACACATTTTTACTGAAATGCTTATAACTTTGGTATTTTTCAACCGAATTTGTTAAATCACCGCTAATTTTCATCGTAATAGATCAGACTTCAATGACCAATAATGAATCAGCTCATAAAAAATTTTATTTTAGCGCAATCAATAATAGAATCCAGTCTTTATTCCAAATTTTTGTAAATTTGAAGTAAAATTTTCGATATAATCATCAATAGCGTTTAAGGGAATGTTTGGATTAAAAAATATTGTACAAATGGTTGATTGAAAATTTAGTAACCTTTAATTTGAAAAAAATGAATAAAAATCCGTCTACTGGAACCGAAGATATTTACATTTTAGTGAAAAAAAAAATTTTCGTAACGAAAAATATGAAAAAACAAGAATATCTTAAAAACTGTTTTACTTTCTTAACTTTGGGCTTCATTTTCGGATTCAGCGGATCATTTTACATGGGAAATGAGAGTCAAATGTTGTGGATCAAAAAATTTTTGAAAATTTGTAAACTAGTGTAATTACTTGCTTCTCAAGTTAATTTTAAAACTTTTTCTCTTAAAATAACTCAAGAAGTGTAATAAAAGTTATTTTAAGTAAAATTTTCTTAAAGAAATAACTTTTTCGTAAATCTACTTTTTTGTGAAATTTTAGTGTTTTACTTTCAAATTAGTTAAACAATTCCTAGGAAAAAAATATTTCTGGCTTTGTTTTTCTTTATTGTACTCTAGAATATCTAGAAATAATACTTCATACAGCAAAAACGTTCAAAAAAATTTTTTACTCAACTTTATAACAGGCTTGGGTCCGTAAATAGTCTACTTCACTATAGAATTTACTTTTATAGTGAATCAGACTATTTACGGACACAAGCCTGCTTTATAAATAAGCAAACTTTGATGCACAAAATAGCCCCACCGTGGGGTTTATTTTGTGCACAACTTTAAATTTCAATAACTCAGACAAAAATTTTTTTCTTATCGGCTAACTCATAGGACACCTTTAGAAGGATGTTTACAACAAAACTGAATACATAAATTCTTTATTTTTTCAAATTCTGAATTTTAATAAAGCATAGAGGAAGAAAAAAGCTGTTTTGTGCACAAAATAGCCCCACTTGACGGTATAAAATTTTATAATACATAAATCTAAAGAGGTTATACGTTTTTTTAAGGTGTTTAAATTATAGTTACCTATAATATCGTTGACAAAAACACTTTTATTGACTTATTATTATTATTTGGATATAAAATCCAAATTATAATGTATCTGCGTTCATTATATTTTGATAAATTAATTAAATTATAAGATAAAAAGAAAACAAAATTCTCAGTTATTTAGATACAATCTATGAGTGGTATAGTTGAAACCTTCATCAATCAAACTATAATAAATTGGTGAGTGACATATTACGCTCATGATTCATATTACGTTTGAAAAAAAATTATGTAAATTATTTAAAATTATTTTAAACATTAGAAAAACCAATAGATAATAATGTTATTTTATGAACTTAATAATATTAGAATAAATATTACTAAGTCCATTTATGTCTGACCGGAAATTAATACTATTTTTATTTTGAATATAAACCATTTCCAAAAAATTCAGTTTTCTTCTGTTTGATTCATAATCCAAAATTTTTGGTTTATTTAAATTAAAATTATGATTAAGGTATGTTGCATGTTGTGCCAGAGCTGTATTGGTTTTTTTATTATTTATGTTACGAGAATGTTCATTAAGTCTTTCTCGAAAATGTCTAATTGTTTGACCAATATAAGATTTTTTACATTGATTACAGGTTATTTCATATATTATATTAAATCTTTGTTTTATAGCTGTTAGGGTCAAGTGGGGTAATAAAGAACATGGGGTAATTCAGAACAGAAGAGCTTTAAGCTTAATTTACAGACTTTTAAGTAAGTATGATATCAATATTCTAACCTCATACCATCTACAAGAAGTTCTGAATATTTGGCAATTTTTCTATTGTTACTTAGTAGCAGGATATTCGAACAGAAATCCTAATCGATAAAATGTTGACAATCAAAGTAGCACTTGTTCAGTATTTTGTCTCGCATTTAAAAAAAACAAATCCGTAAATCAAAAAAAAAAAATTTCTCATGTATTATTAATGGTAATAATTGAAATTCACTTGGGATTTTATTCTTTGCAAATTTAATTAATAATAATAATAATAAGGTGTTCTTCATTAGCCGAAAAATTTGACATTGTGGGGTAATGAAGAACAGCATTTCAAGTAAATGAAAAAACGTATAGGAGGACGAACTTGCATTTATTTGACATGTACACAGTTCTAGCAGTGTAAAACTACATTTAAGAATATTTTTCGTATTTATTTAAAAATATCCATCGTATGTAGGTACATTATTAAGATAAAGTGCATAGTGAATAGTGCATAGGCATCGTTTCAGCGTGAATACTGGATAGTGCTTCGTACCAATTCAAGACCCACTGCTGTATAATTTGCTACAAGCAAGTATGAGAGAGATAGAGAGAGAGAGAGAGAGAGAGAGAGAGAGAGAGAGAGAGAGAGAGAGAGGAGAGAGAGAGAGAGAGAGAGAGACTGAGTGAGAGAGACTGAGTGAGAGAGACTGAGTGAGAGAAAGTGAGTGAGAGAAAGTGAGAGAGAGCGAGAGAGCGAGTAAGAGAGAGAGAGAGTGAGCGAGAGGGGAGAGAGTGGTGACTGAGTGAGAGAGAGTGTGAGAGAGAGAGAGAGAGAGAGAGAGAGAGAGAGAGAGAGAGAGAGAGAGAGAGAGAGAGAGAGAGAGAGAGAGAGAGTGAGTGACTGAGTGAGAGAAAGTGAGAGAGAGAGTGAGTGAGTGACTGAGTGAGAGAAAGTGAGAGAGAGAGAATGAGAGAGAGAGTGACGAGAGAGTGACTGAGTGAGTGACTTAGTGAGAGAAAGAGACAGTGACAGAGAGTGAGAGAGTAAGACAGTGACAGAGAGTGAGAGTGAGCGAGAAAGAGAGAGAGAGAGAGAGATGAGAGAGAGAGAGAGAGAGAGAGAGAGAGAGAGAGAGAGAGAGTAACAGAGAGTCAGAGAGTGAGAGAGAGAGAGAGAGAGGAACAGAGAGTCAGAGAGTGAGAGAGAGAAAGTCAGAGAGAGTGAGCGAGAGAGAGAGTAAGAGAGAGAGAGAGAGTGCCAGAGTGATAAAAAGTGAGAGAGAGAGAAGAGAGAGAGAGAGGGAGTGACTGAGTGAGTGACTGAGTGAGAGAAAGAGAGAGTGACAGAGAGTCAGAGAGAGGGAGAGAGAGAGAGAGAGAGAGAGAGAGGGAGGGAGTGACTGAGTGAGAGAAAGTGAGAGAGAGAGTGAGAGAAAGTGAGAGAGAGTGAGCGAGAGCGAGAGAGAGAGAGAGAGAGAGAGAGAGAGAGAGAGAGAGAGGAGAGAGAGAGAGAGAGAGAGAGAGAGAGAGAGAGACTTTTGATATGGTTGATTTTTTAACATATATGATGCATTATCATTCAAATGGTTCAAGTATCATATACCTACTATACATTTTTTTCAAGTTTTTGCATCCCTTAATACAGTAGTATACTTAAGGGTAACTTTTTTCTTACATTCGCCTTAGAAATAATTCTGTTCTTCATTACCCCACCTGTCCCTATATCATTTGACGGTATTAAAATTTTCTTTTGTATAGTGTTTACAGGCTGTAAAAACTATTTTTAAATTAGTGGTTTTAAAAATTTGATAATAAATATTTTCAAAATTTTGTGTATAAGGTAAAACGATAATTTTTTTATAGGTCAATGTATCATTGTCTTCTAAGCATTTATTTAATTTAAAATTTGTATTTTTAACTATTAGTTTGTAACGTTTAGATATTTTTTCGTTTAATAAATCTTATAATACTTATAATAACTACTTATAATAAATTAAAAAATAATCCAACATCCAAAATTAATGATGAATTAAAAGCAATGCTTAATAAATGGTTAAATAAAAACATTTTTTTTATCGACCAGCTGAGTGTGACGTGCTGATAATTGCTCTCTTGTTTTCTAATTAATATTATTGGACCTAGTCTGTTTTTAACGTTTTGTGCTCTTGACTTGGAATCTTGAACGGTAGTGCTTGTGTATTTGTGCACGGTTTTGTGACTCTGCTCGATCTACATCTTTTTTTTTTCCAATTTTGATATTGATTTGCTAGACCTTTCCGGCGTGACCATGCCGGTATGTGCTGAGTGTAAATTAGCGGTCGCGAGGGTCCCTGGTGACTCCCTAACATGTTAAAAAATGTAATAATCTTGTTCATCTTTCATGTGACAATGTAAACATTAGCAAACCTGAATTTGAACAGCTAAAAAAGTTCCCTAAAAACTATTCATGTGCAAAATGTAAGACATTGCCTGCTGGTGCCACCTCGACTGTGACACCTCAAACCTTTATTTTGGAGACACCTTATACGGTAAATTTTACTTCTGATCATATCAGTGAGAGTGGTTTCATGCAGGCAATTATGGCTGCAGTCGAAAAGGGGCAACGTGCAGTACTCGCCGAATTTAACGAGGATATGACTAAGATAGTTAATGATATTTAAACCAAGTAGGATGAATTCATAAAGGAACTACACGCTACTATGGCTACTA